>JBBPKK010001063.1:0-12425 GCA_038089215.1 Tylopilus vinaceipallidus | reverse complement strand
TAGACAAGGGCAAGATCAATCATTATGAAGAGGCCTGGCAACAATGTCCCATCTAGAGGGACTGGAATGCCATGTCATCAGATCAGCCCTATTCAAAGGGAAAACCTGATTGCATACCTATGCTATTTACTTCTGCAAAGAGGAACTGGAGAACCCCAAGCATGACAAGTAGCATCCATATGCTGAAGAACGATAATCCAAGCTGCTCTTGTAGCAGGTGGACTGCAGACAGGGTGAAGGGGATGCGATAGGTTCATCCCCAGAGAGAGTGGGAAGAGGGATACAGTCAGAGGAGCTGGGGCTTACTGTTCTGAGTGCAGTAGGTCAAGAAATGGTGGGTCCAGACACTCCCGGGTGGAATGCAGGACTGGCCAGGTCGTAAAGAGCGTGATAGACCAACAGGATGGTCAAGAACGGCAACGGCAACAGCGGAAACGAACGGGATGGTTTAGGTGGTAAATGGAAAGATGCGGAAAGATGTATTGAGTATGTAATCAACAATGCTTTATAGTCTGGGCATTCCCAGGACTGCACAAACACTTAAATGAAGAAACCAGGCAAAAGTATGTAGTGTCTGGGTGAGACCGGTATGGGTCCGGTGAGACTGGTGAGTGCAGTGTGGTCCGGGTGTACGGGTACAAAGTGATAATGAATGTAAATGATCATAAAATGATATAAGGACTCACCCACAAGACGAGACAGATGGATGGACACAAGGGACAATGGCAATGGACATGGTTTGTGAGGATCCGGTACATGCGGTAGGTCCAGTAGCGCGGGAAAGTGGGTCCGGTGGGTTCAGATTGAGTGCATGTGAATGTGGTCATCTGGACTGCCTGTAGGATGATCTGAAAAGGTGGGACTATACTGGTTTTCAACGGTAGGGAAGCATGGCTCCCTACAATGGCACCTGGTAGAGGAAGGTCAACAACTGCAGGAACACATCCAGCACAGGAATGCACAGTGGCACAACAGGTATGGAAATAGTGGAACTGGTGGCATCTGGATGGGCAATGTTGGAGGTAGGCAGAGGGGGGTGAGGGACATGGTGAGCTGCTAATATAATATCATGGGTGGGGAACAGTGTGACACAGCACTTGGTAGAGAGAGGTTGACAACTGCAGGAACATGTCTGGTATGGGAATGCACAGCAGCACAACAGGTATGGAAATAGTGGAACCAGCAGGGTCCAGGCAGGCAACATTGGATGCAGAATGGGGAGGTTGGTGCAGTGAGCTGCTAATACCATGGAGGGGGAGCCTAATATGGCACCTGATAGCAGCCAGAAGGTGGCAGCTGTAAACACCCAGCACATGGATCGGCATGTTGCAAGAGATGTCATTGACGACCACTGGAAGCTCCTTCAGGGGCATGTTGGACATAGGTTTGGCTTTGACACTTTCCAGGACTTGAAGCATGCTGTGTTGAATCAGTTATTGTGCCAATTTCTCAAGAACATAATGACTTACTGCGACCCGGGTATTGCAGGGCTTCACAGATGTAGCCCAATTCCCCATCTGCTAGCTCTAGAGTGATGCACATCATCATCTCCTTGGAAACTGAGTGGAAAGGAGGACAGGAAAGATATCCTACCAGTGGAATGCCTGGGAGGGAGGTAATCAAAGAATTTGTTACTGGTATCACTATGGTGATGATCCATAATTGGGACTGTCGATGAGCAGTTGGGATTTCAGGTCCAGGCACTCAGGCTGCAAGTGTACAAGGTTTCAGTTGGAAAACTGTTGAGTCAATCTAAATTAACTGGTATGCCTATGGAACTCGCAGCTGGCATGACACCAACAAAAAACCAGGTACTAACTCTCCTGCTTGAAATAGCATTCATTTCAATAGATACCACCTTCATTTTGCCAGTGTCAATAAGCCTGGTTGAGCGATATAACAGCAACTTGGAGCTCATACTCCACCCAAATGGATTTGTTGCTTAACAGCAGGTTTGGTGAGCTGACCACTTCTGCAGACAAATCATATCTATAGTGTGGACCAGTAGAATAGTGTCATATTTCTGCTAATTCTACATCACCTGGGATACAGTGTAAAAGAAATCTTTGTTGAAATATTTGTTCAAAAAAATGATTGAGAGAAATGAACACAATTTGTGTGAGTCAAATGATTGTTAGTGACATGGCTGAAACAAGGTGTGATGTGTGCATATGATCTGAGCTGATCCAATGGAAATACATCATCAAAATACTGCTCGTTTGCACGTTTTGCCCTCTTGAGCACATACAGATCTGTAGCAGCCTCAGTTTGCCTGCCACACTGAGGTACAATGTCCAACCATTCAGCATAAACAAGGGCACAATTTGCCCAGGAGATCCAGGTTTTTCTTGGGGAGGCAGGGCAAAAAATCAAGCAGACAAGAACAACACAGTGACCTAAATGAAATCCATATTCATATTAGTAAATGCTAGGTCCTATATGAGAAAATGCACCGTCCAGCCTGCTTATTGGCCATTGAAATGATTCATCCACCTGTAGGATTGCAGCATCACATTGGCCATGCTTCCAGCTTTGACCCGGTGGATGGGAGTGGACTGTGAATGTTGCAGCAGTTTCCTGTGGATCATGGTAAGACCTTTGCTGAAGGCAAGCTTTGTGCCAGACTTGCAGCTCGTCAAATGAAAGACAGATGTTGAGGGATGAATGCCTTCTACTGCCAAACATATGGAAAATATTTTTGGATGGTATACCTTTGTGCAATATGTAGTCACCAAGTGCTGCACAAAGGTCAGGAAGGTCAAACTTTTCAGCAACTTCATCAACCAACTTGAAGCAGAAAACAGGCTCATGGTTGAGATGGATCACTGTTGAGGTGCCAGCAACAATGGTGCAGGGTGGAAAACAGCATGTGTCAGTAGGGGTGATAGCTTCCCTCACAGCAGCCTCGAAATAGTCAGTTGTCTTGCGCTTTGCTGACCATAAATCCTCTAATACACCATGACCAACAGCTGCATTGCTGCTATCTTCCTCAGCATTGTGTTCCAATTCATCACCATAACTTCCTGCTACATTCTGTTCAGCTAACTGAGATGCTCGAAGAGCTACTGCAATCTTGAATAGTCAGCACTTCTCTTCATGATCCAGGGTATGGCAAATCTGTGCGTTGTAGTCATGGTTATTTGTCATGGATGCTGGCTCCTTTATCACTTCAATATGAGCATGTTCCATAGTATCTGCAGACCATTGTAGCAATGACCCAACCCGCCCAATGCTTGGAATGACATTTTGCATCAACTCTAGCTTCAGGATATTAAAATGATCCACCTGTGTTTTCTGGCCTCAGTGGAGGCCAAGGTCCAATATCACTTGCTTGTGGTCATGGAATTCATTAAGTGCAGCCTGGATCCTATCTTGCATTCACGAAGAAATAGCTGGAGCCTGGGATAAGTATCTAAAGTCCATGAGAGCATGAATTGCAATAACAACATTTGTGTCAATGCTGCCAGAAATTGCCACAATGAGATATTGCTGGATATCTCTTTGAGTCTGTCCACCAACCTGTTTTAGTTTCATGATTCCATTGGTGAAGTGGCGAAGGCCAGTGACCTTTGGGAGAACAGAAAAACAGAAGTCTATTTCATTGTCACCAAGGGTGCACTGGCACCAGCCAACATCATGGTCCCAACACTCTCAATACCAGTGGTAGAGTGCTTCAGGAGTTAGGAACTGTGAAGGCTCAGTGAGTGGCCAGTTATGCCAGAAAGGGAATGCAACCCCACTAAAATGGAAGGCCTCACATGCTGCAAAAAAAACCTCTACATCTTTCTTGAGGTGGATGATTGATTGGAGGCAGGACAGAACCATCTGAGCAGTGTATGGAGGGTGTCTCTTCTTGTCCCCAAATTGTTTCATCATGGCTGTGGTGACTGGAGATGTGCCACCTCATATGCAAGCCACCAAGCAAGCTTCAGGCATATCAGCGATGTATGTGACAAGTGGGGTGAAGCAGTAACAGTCATTGCCCATGGGGTCAGAGATCATATACCCATACTGAGCTGCCAGTTTGAGGGGCTCAAGGATGATATTGAGGCACTGGTGGAAAAGACATGCTTTGAGAACTGAGCACATTCTCAGCACATGGTGGAGGAACTCCAGAATCGGCAACAATGCTAGAAGTAAAAATGCATGTGATGTGGCTTTGTTCCACACATTCATCTTGATGTTCATGAGGCTAATCAGTAGTGGATGAGCGACCTTCCCTCCATACATATTGGTAATGTGGGTTTTATCTGATGACAAGATAACCCCACACAGTGTGGCACCTGGAGATAGCTTATCCTATCATAGACAGTCATTTTATGGAGTATCAGTAACATGCAGGTACTCACTTGCATTTCTTGGCAGCCATCACTGCTCATCCACTCACTGTAGACTCTTGTGCTGCAATCTGCAGAGGTGTACACGCAATATGGGGAGTAATTCATTTGATCTGAAAAAAGGGGGTGGTTGAAAAGCAACTTGACACAGTCCAAAGGGTCACAGTAGTATAAGTGAACTGGTTCTTTCATGGGATAGGATGTAGGGACAATCCAATAGGTCCAACATGGGCCAGACAGTAAAGATTCTGCATGAGAACATAGGTCTCGTGCTGTGCTAAAGGAAAGGGGCAGCATCTTGACCTGCAAGGCAACCATGAGATATTAGTCACAGCAGAACAATGGGCAATACACACAATACCTGTTACATTTTCCCTGCTTATTCTTCTTTCCTTTCTTCCCTTTACGCCTGTATGTACATTTATCTGTCCTAGGGCTCGTTCTCGTCCTCCTCAAAGCCCTATGGTATACACTTATCCATGTTCTTTGCCTTTCGCTCTCACTCTTCCTCCTCATGGCATGGCATCTCTGCAGTGCTGTTTCCTAGTTACCATTTCGTTCTATCTAAAACATTCCAATGCTGCGGACACTGCCCCGACAGTTCTTATTGTTTATGATGATTCTCCGCAGCATCTTCTTTTGTTATCTTGTCTCACACCAGCCCTAAAGTACACAGGATGTATTTAAGGACTATGGATTAGCTTGGGGAATCCCCAGCTAAATCTGCGCAATTATATGTAGTATTTTAGCATTCTTCGAGCGATTGGCCCGCAATCTCTCTTAGTATCCCTTTCGAGGCAAACAACGTTAGCTCTACGTTAGTGAGCAACTGTGAATGTGTAGACTTCGTATTGCTTCACCTTACAGCTTGCACTACGTCATACCTAGCATAACAAAAGATTTAGCTCTCCCCATCGTCTTCCTGTCTAGGAAGCGACTACCCCCATCCCACCATTGCTTCCCAGAGAAGTCGAGACTCTCCGTCACCTGAACGACGGCCTCCTCAATGCATAGCAGGATCTTCCAGGACAGCTGCTCCTCCTGCAGACCCCAGATATTGCCCAAACCTCCCGCCTGTTGAAAGAGGGGTTACCTATGAACCAATACAACAACCGCGTGCGGTACCAGCCCCAGCAGAGTCATTTTTGAATATGGAACGACTTGCCCGTGTGCTTCAGCTTACCAGCCAGCCCCCACCACCATTCCAGTCTAGTGAAGAAAGCAGCCCAGCCAGTCCCTCCCCTTCACCACCTCCCATTCGCATCGACACCCCCCAGCCTGCCGATATGCCGTTGGAACTTAAAGCTGGCCTCCCCGATGACTTTTCTGGATCCTCCGAAGAAGCCACTCACTGGATCAAGGCTATGACAGCCTACTTTTCCATTAACGCTGCCCTCTACCCTGATGACAGCACCAAGGTCCTCACTACCTTGAATCGTATGAGCAAAGGATGAGGAATTCAGTTCTCTGAGTCATGGTTGGACAAGATGTCCGACACTACCATTCCCCCTGCCAAAAAGACCTTTGACAAACTTGTCGACGACTTTACCTCCACCTTCTTCCCCTTCGACATCATTACAACTGCTAGGGAACAGCTGGAACGACTTGAACAAAAGGATCTAAAGAGGATCGGAAGCGATGATGGCTTCCAACAGTACATCACCGATTTTGTCAACCTGGCTTCTAAAGCCAATATCTCCGACGAAACGGAACTCTGTCGCCTCTTTTCGAAAGGAATTAACCACAAACTAAACCTTCTCATCTACAGAATGGAAAAGGTCCCCAATACCCTGAAGGAACAAATCGAAAAAGCCAAGCAGTTCCACTCACAGCTGGCGACCGCTCAAGGACTTAACCGCTCCCTCCCTTCCTCCACTTACCGCCCCCAGAAAGAAAGAGACCCCATGGCAATGGACATTGACTACATCCAGTTGTCTCCTACAGATAAAGCCCGTTTGATCCGAGAGGGACGTTGCTTCCAGTGTAAGCAAAAGGGCTGCAGATCATCCAACCACTGCACCGGAGCAATGCCTCCCAGACCCCCTAGGAATCCCAACCACCCTGTACAAGTCAGAGCCACAGAAACAACCCCCACCCTGCCCACCAACCCGGTCAGAAACCCTGACAATTCCATTTTCGCCTATGTCAACTCCCTTAGAGCAAAGGGGGTATCTCACGACCTTATACTGAGGAACCTCCGCATCTGCCATGATGACGATTACAAGAAGGAAGAAGAAACCACAGCTACCACCTCCACGACAGGTTTTTAGTTCAGGAAGAAAAGAAATCGACGTTTTCTTCCCAGTATGTTGCTCCCATGTATACTACTTGCACGAACAAATCATCCATGCGTCTACCTATTCGTTTGCAATGTGGGAGCAAAGCTAAAGTCAATCTCCTTGCCCTCACCGACAGCGGAGCCACAGGATGCTTCATATCCTGGGAGCAAGTCTGCCGAAACCGTCTCCCCCTCTCTTGTCTTCCCCAACCAATCATTGCCCACAACGTTGACGGAACAAAAAACTCTGATGGAACCATCCATTTTGTAACCACTCTGAGGGTGTCCCTGCCTGAATCCACCCACCACACCCAGACCTTTTTTGTGACCAACCTAGGAAAAGAAAAAGCCATCCTAGGGCTGCCCTGGTTAAAGCGAATCAACCCAACTATCAACTGGAGGACGGGACAATGCCTTGTCCCAGACGAACCCATACTGCCCCCACCCCACTCCCATCTTGACCAATACCTAAATAAAACGACGCTCTCCACATCCCTTGCCATAACAGCCGCAAAAGAAGACGTATCCCTCCCAGAGGCATACAAGGAATTTGCTGATGTCTTTGCCGAACCACCCCCTGGTGAACTACCCCCTTCTCGCGGAGAATGGGATTTCTGCATCAAATTGAACAATGATTTCACCCTGAAAATCACCAAAATCTACCCCCTAAACCCAGAAGAACGGAAGGCCTGTGAAGAATTCACCTTAGAAAATGTCAAAGCTGGAAAGATTCGACAGTCGACCTCCCCCCAAGCCTCTCCCTTTTTCTTTGTAGCAAAGAAGGATGGGAAACTCCGCCCTTGCCAAGATTATTGCTACCTTAACTCCCACACCGTCCGGAACACCTACCCCCTTCCTCTCATCTCTGACCTTATTGATGGTTTCAAAAATGCCAGGTACTTCACCAAGTTTGATATCCGATGGGGCTACAACAACGTCCGCATTCACGAGGATGACATCTGGAAGACAGCTTGGGTAAACACGGAAGGACTTTGGGAGTCGCTGGTTATGTTCTTTGGTTTTGTTAACACCCCATCTCACTTCCAAGCCCTCATGAAACACATCTTCCAAGACATGATCGCAGAAGGATGGCTGAAGATTTACATGGACGATCTAGGATTCGGAACTGACGATCTCCTCCTACACCAAGAACGAACTCGACAAGTTCTACAACGACTCAGGGAGGAGAAGATGTACCTCAAATTACCCAAATGCTCCTTCGACCAAGACCACATGGAATACTTGGGTATGGTAGTTCGCCATAATTCAGTCCACCTCGACCCCATTAAACTTGATGCCATCTCCTCCTGGAAACCCCCTTCCACTGTCAAAGGAGTAAGATCATTCCTGGGCTTCTGCAACTTCTACAGACGATTCATACCCAACTTCTGCACCATCGCTCGCCCCCTTATTGACCTCACCAAATCCACCTCCACTTGGAAATGGGATAACGATCAGGAAACCGCCTTTCAATCGCTCCAGTCGGCCTTCACATCCCAACCCATCCTTTCTATGCCAGATCTAAACAAACCCTTCTCCATCATGACCGACACTTCCCTTGTAGCCTCTGGTGGAATCCTACTCCAAGCTGACAGCAATGGTGACCTTCATCCCTGTGCCTACCTCTCCCAGCCCTTCTCCCAAGCTGAACGGAACTACGACATCTACGATCAGGAACTCCTAGCAGTCATCCATGCCCTTACCGCCTGAAAACACTATCTCCGTGGTACTGGACAACCTGTTACCATCATCACCGATCATAAGAACCTCTCTTACTTCCACCAACCCCAACACCTGAGTCAACGCCAGGCCAGATGGCTCCTCTTCCTCCAGGACTTTGATTTGCAGTTCAAACATGTCCCAGCCTCTCAAGTTGCCCCAGCCGATACCCTATCATGATTCTCCTACCCCCCAACTGTCACCGATAATGAAGACGTCACCCTCCTTCCCAACCACCTGTTTGTATGAACCCTGGATGCCTCCATTGCCTCCAAACTTGCCTCCTCCACTCCCTCTGATCCCTTTGTCCTCACCGCTTTACAACACCTTGCTGACTCGGATGTACCTTTTGCTCGCTCACATCCCTCCGACTGGTCTTACACCGACAACCAGCTGTATTACCGTGGCCGCCTCTATGTCCCTGCCCCCATCCGCCATGATCTTGTGGCCCACCTCCACTCCTCCCCGAGTTCAGGACATGGTGGCATTTTTCGCACGCAAGCTTTAGTACAGCGTGACTATTGGTGGCCAGGACTGGCCTCCTTTGTTCGCAAGTATGTTCTGGGCTGCCCCACCTGTCAGGCCAACAAGGTCAACACGCATCCAACCGTCCCTGCACTATCCCCCCTCTCCTCCTCTGCCACCCGCCCCGTCCAACAGATCTCCCTTGACCTCATCACTGACCTACCCCCGTCCGATGGATTTGATTCTATTTTGGTCGTGGTCGACCATGGACTCTTGAAGGGGGGTATTTTTATCCCTTGTACCAAAACCATTGATGCGGCAGGCATCGCAGCACTCTTTTTCCGCCACATTTACCCCCGATTTGGACTTCATGACCAAGTCATCTCTGATAGAGGACCCCAATTTGCATCTGCCTTCAGCCTGGAACTGGCTAGACTCCTCCAATATGATGTAGCACTATCCTTGCCCTACTACCCTCAAACCGATGGCCAAATGGAGCGTCTCAATCAAGAACTTGAAACATACCTTCGTATCTACTGTCAAGGTTCTCCCACGTCTTGGTCTCAATTCCTTCCTACTGCCGAATTCGCACACAACTCCTCCCCCCATTCATCCACCCACCAATCGCCATTCTACCTCATGATGGGATATGAACCCCGCTCATACCCACCCCTGGGCAAAACCTTCCTTCCTGCCCTCGAACAACGCATGACCACCCTGGATGAAGCAAGGAAGGAAGCCCTCGCTGCGCATGAGAAAGCATGCCTCATCATGAAGGACAGAGTCCGCTCCAAGTTCGTCCCCTGGAAACAAGGAGACAGAGTCTGGCTAGAGGCCAGAAACCTCCGATTCCCTGGAGCTCATCCTAAACTCTCCCAATGACGCCATGGTCCCTTTCCCATCGAAAAAGTCATCTCCCCCCTCGCCTATCGCCTGAAACTCCCTCCAACCTGGAAAATTCACCCCGTCTTCCATGCTTCTCTTCTTTCCTCTTTCAGAACTACTACCGAACATGGGACTCCATTTCTGGAACCACCCCTGGAGGATATAGATGGAGATGAAGAATATGAAATCGAAATGATCCTAGCTCACCGGGGATCATGCCAAAGAAGACAATTCCTGGTCAGATGGAAGGGATATTCGTCGGCTGAGGACACTTGGGAACACGAAGACAATTTGAAACATTCCCAGGAACTCCTCAATGCCTATAAGACCGATCACCCCTTGGAATTTCCCCCATCACCATCCCCCCCCAACTAACAACATGTCGTCGCTGTCTTCCTATGTATCTTCTCCCTCTGCCTCCCCAGAATCCCACCCGGAAATTAGGAAGATGCGTTGGAAGTGGTACCTCCACCTTAGTGAGGGGGTAATGTTACATTTTCCTCGCTTATTCTTCTTTCCTTTCTTCCCTTTACGCCTGTATGTACATTTATCTGTCCTAGGGCTCGTTCTCGTCCTCCTCAAAGCCCTATGGTATACACTTATCCATGTTCTTTGCCTTTCGCTCTCGCTCTTCCTCCTCATAGCATGGCATCTCTGCAGTGCTGTTTCCTAGTTACCATTTCATTCTATCTAAAACATTCCAATGCTGCGGACACTGCCCCGACAGTTCTTATTGTTTACGATGATTCTCCACAGCATCTTCTTTTGTTATCTTGTCTCACACCAGCCCTAAAGTACACAGGATGTATTTAAGGACTATGGATTAGCTTGGGGAATCCTCAGCTAAATCTGCACAATTATACATAGTATTTTAGCATTCTTTGAGTGATTGGCCCGCAATCTCTCTTAGTATCCCTTTCGAGGCAAACGATGTTAGCTCTACATTAGTGAGCAACTGTGAACATGTAGACTTCATATTGCTTCACCTTACAGCTTGCACTATGTCGTACCTAGCGTAACATCTATGTCCATTGTGTTTGGGTCATGCCGGGAGGACGATCCGGGGGATGCATTGGTGCCCCATTTCCTTGTAGAGCTTTGGGCAAGCTCAAATTGTTTGAATGCATTCCCAACATTACAGACTTGTCCAATCCAGTCAGCAAGGTTGGTGGGGGCATCGTCTTGCATGTTGTGGATCTGCTGAGTGAAATCCATCCTTTTAGGAGAGGGGGGAATAGAATTGGAGGAGTCAGAAATGATGATAAAATGTTTTGGTAGTACTAACTACTTCCTATTCAAAACCTTAGGCCTTGGATCATAAGGCTTTTGTTGCTTCTCTCTTTGCAACCTTCTTGGTTGCTCCCTTTGGAGTCTTCTTGGCGCCCCATATGGCTTGGCATGTGGGATGTAGAATGTTTGTACTAGATTCCCTTCCAGGTCTAGATCAAACCTTGCCTTCTTCTTTTGAGGTGGGGGAGTGTACTTGTATTGCTGCTCCGCAGGGAAGAATTCCTGGGTGGTGGGGAGTGGGAGTGGTTTGAGAAGAGCAAGATCTATCTCCTCTTCTTCGACTTTGACTGTTACCTGGTCATTGGGGTTGAATTCATATTCCAGTTTGTCTACTGGCTCGACCTTTACTCATATTGAGATTTGACTGGCTTCCCAGTTGAGAGTTTGGTTAGGGTGGGCAGCCCTGAGCATCCTTTTTCTGCTTATAAACAGGAGGGCTAGTCATGCTCGACCGTTTGGAGAATCAGGCCAATAGCCTTTCTGACTTCTTATAATCAATCAACTGGTGGGCACAAGACCACTCTTGCACCAGCCAAGAGATGGTACTACATTTGACTAGAATAAATGTGCCTCACATGAACATGCCTTTCAGCAATAGAAGAGAAGGGGTTTTTGCCATGGTGTTTAAACCTTTAAAACCTCTTGAGATTATGGACTACTCTGTGAATAGGTCACTAAGAGTCTATCCTCCCATATAGGGAGTGGCTACTTAAAAGAGAAGGGGGTGCCCAAGAAGGTGAAGTCCCATTTAGCCTTGGGTCTGGCTTTGGTTTAGAAGTTAAGTACTTCCAGACTATGGAGAGTAGAGTGAGAAGATGAAGTTAAGTTCTAATGAAGCACAACCTATTACCAGTGTCTAGCGTGGCTCAGGCTACTCTCACACAGGCTTATAATGAGCTAAGAGGTATGGGGAATGCCACAAGGACTTAACTGAGGTCCTTGGGTTGTCATATTGGAGTATATATACTATACAGCATGTTTGTAGCTATTGACTACTGGTCTGTGCGTATCTACATAGGTATGAAATAACGTGAGAGAGTATGATATCATAATGATGTCTTGTGGGAGACTGTGCCTGCATGAGGTGGTCTAGAGCACCATGAGGTGCAGTGTTAGTGCTATGAGGTATGGCGATCAAAGATAAGCACCTCAAGGCGCAGTGATTAAATACACGAGGCACATAAGGGTCTAGCCCCTACCATGTGCATGCTTGACACTGGACAGCTTGGATCCCTCCATAGCCGGTTGTCATGTGAACTAGTCATGTGCTAAGTCTCATGGTCACATGCTCATTAAAGAAAATATGCTAAGTCTGTCGAGTTGTGATACTGGGCATGGGCAAATCGTAACACTGCATGCTTCAGCTTTCAAGCCAGCCCCCACCACCTCCCCAGTCAAGTGAAGGCAGCAGCTCTCCCCCCCCCCCCCCTTCCTCCCCCCTCCTTTTCCTT
>JBBPKK010001062.1:0-12432 GCA_038089215.1 Tylopilus vinaceipallidus | reverse complement strand
AAGATTTTGATCTTTGAGTCAAAAGTACATAAACCGGCCCAATGAGGTGTTCATTTTGTAATGGCCATATCTTGACAGCATGTGAATGGCATCATGTGATGTATAGAGTGAAATTGTAGCCAAGGGCACATACTACAATACACCCCACCAAAGCAAAGTGTAATTTGTTTATGTGATTGCAGTATACTTCACACACTGGATTGGAATCAAACATTGGGCCGGTTTTTGGAGTCACTGTATGGCTGAAGCATGAGAAGTGCGATTTCGAAACAAGCGAAACCGAGTACCTCGGACTTATCGTATCAGAAGGGCAAGCCAAGATGGACCCTCTAAAGACCAAAGCGATACAAGATTGGCCAGAACCGACAACTCAAAAGCAAGTATGGGCGTTCCTAGGGTTTCTGAACTTCTATTGGAGGTTTATCAAAGACTTCGCCAAAATTGCCAAACCCCTAAACGCCCTGACGTCGGCCAAGAAGGAGTTCGCATGGTCGGAAGAGTGTTCCAAGGCGGTAATGGCATTAAAGAAAGCCGTAACCAAAGCCCCAATCCTTATGATGCCAATTGAAGGAGCCCCATACTGAGTGGAAATGGATTGTAGCGCAACCCAAAACCAGTACTAGACGTGGCTCAGGCTACTCTGACTTCAGGCTTATAAGAGCTAAGATTATGGGGAATAGCCACAAGGACTTAACTAAGGTCCTTGGGTGGTATCATTCAAGTATATATACCATAGGAACATGTTTGTACATATTGACTAATGGTCTGTGCGTATCTACATAGCATGATGTCATGTGGGAGAAAGAAGAGTACATATGACGTATCGTGAGAGTCGTGCCTAACATGAGGCAGTCTAGAGTGCCACGGGGCACGGCGATCAAAGATAAGCGCCTCGAGGCGCGGAGATTAAATACACGAGGCAGATAAGGGTCTAGGCCCCTACCACGTGCATGCCTGACATCCGGACAGCTCGGATCCCTCCAAGCCGGTTGTCACGTGAACTAGTCATGTGCTAAGTCTCACGGTCACGTGCTCGTAAAAGAAAATAGTCTAAGTTGTTGTCGTGATACTGGCAGCATAGGGCAAATCGTAACACGGATGGCTCCGGAGTCGGCCTCGGTGCGATTCTGTCGCAGAAACAAGATAACGTATGGAGACCGATTGCCTTCATCTCTAGAGGGTTGCAAGAAGCAGAAAGGAATTACCATGCAAGCGACCTAGAGATGTTGGGCATCGTGTGGGCCCTACGATCATGGCGACAGTATCTACTCGGAATGAACCCCCCATTCGAAATCTGGACGGATCATAAGAACTTGGAGTTCTTTAAAAAGCCACAGGACCTCTCGAGACGACAAGCGAGATGGCAACTACAACTCCAAGATTACAATTTCGTCATTACCCACCAACCGGGGAGGACGAACCCAGCCGACCCTCTGTCCAGGAGGCCAGACTTTGAAAAGGGGGTGGAATCCGATAACAAAGGCCAAACATTATTACCACAACATCTTTTTCAGCAGATGAAGACAGGCAAAACCATCGAAGAAGCGATTAAACGACTACAATATAAAAAAGAACGCTTCACCAAGGAAGGTCTAACCCGCTCCGACTCTGATTGGAAAGAAGTGGAAGGACTCGTCAAGTGGAGAGAACTCCTGTACGTGCCAAACGATAGGGAACTTCGATCGCGAATCATCAAGGAACACCACGATCACCCAACAGCGGGGCACCCTGGAGCTCAAAGAACCCGGGATCTAATCATGAACAGGTTCTTCTGGCCCTCTCTACGACGAGACACCGAAACGTATGTTTGGAGATGTGACACGTGCCAAAAGAATAAACCGGTCACAAAAACGAAAACCACCCCGTTACACCCGCACGCCGTACCCACGCAACCATGGGAAGAAATCTCGATCAATATTATCAGACCTTTACCGGAATCCAGAGGGAAGGACGTGATCCTAGTAGTGGTGGATAGGTTCAGCAAAATGATAAGACTGGTACCAACGACAGTCCACCTCACATCAGCCGGAGTCGCCGAAATATTCCGAAACGAGATCTGGAAACTCCATGGATTGCCAAAGAAGGTGATTTCAGACAGGGGGACGCAATTCGTGTCGAACTTCATGAAGGATCTATACACCCTCCTGAAGATTGAACCTAACCCCTCAACAGCCTATCACCCTCAGATGGACGGGCAAACGGAGCAGATGAATCGAGAAGTGGAGATGTACTTGAGGATATATGTCAACAACAGACAGAACGATTGGGTAGACTGGTTGGCCATGGCCGAATTTGCTCACAACTCCAAAACGTCGTCAGCTACCAGGAATACCCCATTCATGTTGAACTATGGACACGTACCTCAAGCCACAATAACGGGGCAAAAGGAGGTGAAGAATGAGGCAGCGGACGAGTTTGTAGAAAGGATGAAGGAAACGAGGAAGGAAGCGGAGTTGGCATTGGAGGACGCGGCGCAGGCGATGAAGAAATTCGCAGACAGGAAAGCCCAGGACCGGGAAGAGTACGCAAAGGGAGATCTGGTGCTGCTGGACGCCACCAATATCCGATCAGACCGACCAACACGAAAGCTTGACCAAAAATTCTACGGACCATTCAAGGTCATATCAAAAGAAGGGCTATCGGTGTACCGCATCAAACTCCCCCAGGAGTGGAAAGGCATACATCCAGTCTTTAACAAGACGCTCCTATGGCCATACCATAAAGGGGAAGAAGTCATCGAAATCACGTCACCCACCCTGTCGGTCACAATCGCAGAACCGCCTTGGGAGATACGAGACTCTCGGGAAAGGCACAGACAGACAGAATATTTGGTGCACAAGGAAGGGACACCTCGGGAGGAGGACATGTGGGTAGCGGCGAAGGAGTTGCCACCTAATGCCCCACAGATCAAAACTTTCCACTGAAAACATCCCACCAAACACCGACCCCAACCCACAATGAACCTGCGAGCCGTCGGGACCATCAATACCTGTGACTGCCCTATATGTCGAGGAGTCGAACCTCCAGTCCCACAAGGAGTACTAGCGACTCAAGAGTTCCAGGACTTTAGGCGACAGTACAACCGGTTCCCAAATGCTTTCTTCGAGTTTCCTCCTGCCGGGACGTCAGGATTGAAAAGGGGGTGATGAAAGGACATTTTCTTATCTAATCTTATCTTTCCATTTTCAGAACTGACGTCATAGGTCCAGACCAGGACTAGGGCATGACGTCACACTGACTCATGGGGTGTAGGGTATGATGTCACTATGATGTCATTGCTGACTGAGGCATTACCAAGCACATACGTCATATGATTACTAAGCAGGTAGCCCAGTAGTATATAAGGAGCCTCCCCCATGTAGATTATTCCCCACTTCGAGATAGTTATTCATTGTCTCCTCTATCAGCACTACCTTCTAGTGTTGGTCTCTAGGCAAGTCCTAACACAATGATATTGATGGCAGAGCCAACTAACAGTCTCTACCACCACTATTATGGCGGTAGTGCAATTGGTTTGCCCATGCTAACATGGGTAATGTCACCATCCTGATGTTGATGCCATCCTGACATGGTTATTCTTGTGCTCAGAATGGCATCTTTGGCGTCGTGTGGATCTTCCATTGCTTCCTCAATGCCATCTGGTTGATGTGCACCCTATCAAGGCTGGCACAATCATGCTGACGCCCAAACTTAACAGCTTTTCCATGTTGGATGCAAGTTTACAACCACTTCAAGGCCCCTACTCCTGCCCTTGTTTGTGCCTGTTCCTGCACACCACTTGTAGGTATACCTATGATAGGCCTCACCTTAAATCACTATGAGTGATTGGCGTGGATGGTGGTATGAGGGTAGACCTGATTTGGAACTATCACAGTAGAATGTAGCATTCTGAGTATCTGTATGTACTGTATGTATGGTGAATATATCAACTTTTACGATGATTTACGAAGTGCTTGGAATGACTTTAATGTCTTGTTTCATGTCTTGCCAGGGTATTCTACTTCCACTTTCTCAGACTTTTTGTAACTTAAAAAAGAAACGACATAAATTTTAAAAGTACATGCCACTTTTTGACTTTTTAACTTTTTCGTCTTGTAGCAAGACGAAAAAGTCCAAAAAAGTACATGTACATTTTCCTGATGGAAAGGCCCATGTGGATGAAGTGGACTCGGGGCACGGGAAAAGGTGTTAGGCCCCGTTTAGTACCTACACTCATGACAAACTCACAGGTAAAATTTTCTGTCTTTTCATCTTTCGCGATGTTCTGCCGCTATATACAGAATATTGGCATCACTAAGAATGTCATAGAGAAACAAGTTTGGAATCATGTAATGTCACAGCAAGTAAGCTGATCACAAAAGGCAATAAAGCATGTACACAGCCAAGGCTTATAATAATATGACGCCGACTCGGAGTATGCTCATTCCACCAATGACAAAAAACTGTACAGTATTCTATAATTGGCTTATGCCAGTCACCCTGGCAGTGTTCAGCGGCTGGATAAGACTTGCCTCCCCATCTTCTCGTCCGATCTCGCTTGTCGTGACAAAGAACATTTCAAGTGTCCAAGATCATGAACGCACACTAGCATATGACCATTTGACCATTGTATGTATGTAACCATTCGAATACATCCATCAACTTGCACTGAGGTGTCATCTCTACGCGCATCGTCATCGCCTTAGCACGTCGCAGCAAGCAGCACGACACCATCAGGGGGAGCTTGTATCCTCCTCACCCGCGAACTTGAAGCGCGACAAATCCAAATCTCGCTCTCCAGAGGTCTTCGATCCTGGATTGGTCGGGGTATATAACTTAAATACCGGGTTCGCAATTTGGTCTCCATCCAAGTGCGACATCATGCGATCCGATTGACGATGTGCTGGTCACGAGAACGACAGAAAGCGCCATCGAATACAAGGGTAAGAATGGGATGCATCTCGAACTGGGTCTCGCATACTTGAGGTCCCTGGTGCGTTTCCCCCCTGAATCAAAAGCACTCGTCACACAAAACCTTTCAAAATTCGAAGAATGTGTCACAAATTCATTCCTATACAGGCATCCGCATGCATGAGCAATTCCAGCGATGGCTAAAGCTAGAGTACAAGAAGTTGTCAAGTCATGAACAAATCATCCAGAAAGTGAGCAAGGTCCCCGTGGATAATCGACTCCATGTGTGACAGTAGGCTCTTTTCGTTTTATTGTGGCAGGCTTGAAATCGCTTTTGGCAGCAGACTCCGTGATATTGCGACCTGTTAGTGCGCTCCAGATAGTAAAGGTATTGACGCAAGGGGGGTGTAGAGATGGCCTCACCGGCAATGACATCGCGAGGGAACCAAGAGTTCTCATTGACGCGCAGCACTATCTTGACAGGATCAGAAAGGAAGTTGAACAAGAAGGAAGAAAGTAGGGAGAGGGTGGACACGAAATCGAGGACGTAGGAAGACCCTGAGAGTGGCGCCGGCGCCGCCGGACGGCTTGCCGGTGAGCCCGGCCCCGTGTCTCCGGCGGTCGGAGTCGTGGCACACACGAGTTTCTCCCTGACTTTATCATAAATCCAGTGCGTCCTCGTGGCATTGGAACCTCGTTCGTCTCCTCCACTCGCTTGACGACTCCCCATGAACCCCGCTGCCAGTCGTGTCGACAGACTGAAAAAACGATTTCTCGATGTCCTGTCCGGGTCTGTCAAGCTCGATCCCCGTGGCGCTCCGCTTTTTCTGCAAGGGCTCTGCGCTCAGGATGATCCAGTGGCATGCTTGGATGCGATCATAGAGAGTGCTCATGGCCCTTCCTCTGTCCACTCCGCTATGCTCTTTGATATGTCCGTTCAGTTTATGAACGGATTAGGTTCCGCTGTCCTGGAGTATCTTTTAAGAGCCTCCGATGTCGGTGGCGACGCCTTAGACAACCTACTATTTCACCTGGTACACCCACCGATCTTTTGGGATGCCTTTGTTCGTGCATTCCAACAAGGTGAACTGAGCGAAGGCGCTCAATTGGTCTTTGCTAGGCTCCTCTCCCGACTTCTCACTTTACAAAACCAGGATACTACACCCTATCGAGACGTTGCAGCTCAGCCTTGCGTTCAGGATCACCTCGTCACATCATCCAATCATGAAATAAGAGAGATTGGACATCTCATTAAACACATCCTCTCCACCCCAGGTCTTTCGACGCTATCCTCTGTTCTCGATGGCCCTGGTGGACGCCACGATAATGATTTTGTGGATTACCGTTCCATAGCCATCCTTCCCACAGCTGACGAAATCTCGTGTCAAAAACCTCCCTTCCTCTGCCCAGCATTCCACGACGCGCTCGACACGTCAGAAACACCAGAAGATGATTACCTGGGCCATACCTTTCGCATGCTCCGTGAGGATATGCTCTTCGACATCCGTGAAGAAGTACAGATTGCTTTACAAAGCAACAGAAAGGCTGGTGGTCGTCGCGTCACTGGTGCGGTTTCTATGACAGGTGTCTATACGGGCCCACATAATCGGAAAACTCACTGGGGCCTTAAGCTGCAATGTGAGGCTGATTTCAAGCCACTGAGACAGGTGGAAAGTGAGAAGGCTCGAGCAATCTTTCTGAAGAAGGATCCTCTTGGCTCAAAGATTCTGAGGAATCAGTCCCTCGTTTGTCTCCTCTCTGGTCGAGATGTCATAAGTTTTGGGACAGTGAATCGCGTGGAAGAACTTCTGGCCCTCAATCCCCCAGTAATCGTCCTTCAGCTCGACAGTACAGCTAACACAAGAAAGACACTCATCTCTCTCTTTACTGCGAAAAATCTACGACTTGCCCAACTCGATGTTGCTACCTTCTCCTTCAATCCAGTGCTTGCTGCGTTGCAGGACAACAGTTCGGTTCCCCTCATGAAAGATATTCTATTTTGGAATACCGAAATGCCAGCCACGGCGCCACGCAAGATAGCAGCGCTCTCCCACATTGTCGATACCATTATTTCCAACTTCTCTATCGACTTGAAGAACGTGTTGGACTTTCCTATGCCCATCTGTCTCGATCGGTCTCAAGCGATGTCCTTGATTGCCGGCCTTACACAACGCGTGTCGCTAATACAAGGGCCTCCAGGTGGGTGCCGTTGTGTATCTTGTCCTACATAGTGGCCTTATTGTTCCTGTAGGAACTGGAAAATCTTTCATAGGTACCATTCTTGCGAAAGCGATACACGACAAGACTCCTCAAACGATCCTTGTCGTTTGCTACACCAACCATGCCCTGGATCAGTTTCTCGGTGACCTTCTCGGATTTGGCATCCCTGCCGAATCCATGGTGCGCCTTGGCGGGCGTCCGAACCAGTCAACCGAACACCTTTCCCTCCAGAAGCAACCGCGCGAAAAGGTTTGGTACAACTGGGATTGTATTAATGAATTCAAACAAGAGGCGTCAGACCAGGAAGTCAAGCTTGAGGATGGCTTCAAAACCCTGCTGGGCGTAAAAGACGATGACTTGATCGCCCACTTAGCACTCGTTGACCATGAATTCTCCGATGCTTTTCAAGCCTCACCCGAGTCAGAAGATGGCATGACGCGTGTAGGGGAGAATGGCAAGGCCATCGACGAGGGCTATCTCTTCTCGCGATGGGCCCGGGGTCAAGATGCTGGTGTGTTGAGTGGCGAGCCACATGTTCAAGCGTCCGCTTGGATCTGGGCTATGGGCCACTCGGCCCGTCAGCAACTGCTAGCCAAGTGGCGGCTCGA
The DNA here is from genome assembly GCA_038089215.1 of Tylopilus vinaceipallidus. NCBI lineage: Eukaryota > Fungi > Basidiomycota > Agaricomycetes > Boletales > Boletaceae > Tylopilus > Tylopilus vinaceipallidus. The sequence goes on along the minus strand of JBBPKK010001062.1, from coordinate 4,714 downwards.
GCTCGCGTCTGCTGCGACAGACTCGATATGCCAGGCTGGCCGTCGATGGAACGAGTTGCAAGATGCTATCAAGCACGAGTTTGGGCAGTCCACCGTTGCGTTGTTGCGGAAAAAGAGGATCATCGCATGCACGACTACCGGGGCAGCTATCCATGCAGACGCGATCCGGCAAGTCGGCCCCGAAGTCTTGCTCGTGGAGGAAGCGGGAGAGATACTCGAAAGTCATATCCTGACCGCGTTGTCGCCCAAGGTCGACCGGATGATCCTCATTGGCGACCACAAGTACGTCTGCGACCTCGCCGTTGTCGCGTCCGTTGCCTAGCTCATATTCCCTAGGCAACTGCGTCCCAAGGTCAGCAATTATCAGCTGACGGTCGAAAGTGGCGAGGGACTCGACCTGAACCGGTCGCTCTTCGAGCGTCTTGTTCTGAAAGGTTACCCTCACGAAACGCTATTGACGCAGCATCGGATGCGCCCCGAGATCGCTACGTTCGTCCGTACGCTAACCTACCCTGGCCTTACCGACGCGCCCTCGACCACACGACGATCTGATATCCGTGGCCTACCATCCAACGTCGTCTTTGTGAACCACACCCACCCCGAGGACGACAACGTGCTCGTCAGTGAGCGTGTCGACGGTCACGGCAAAGCGTCGAAGCAAAACACGTACGAGGTACAGATGGTACTCCAGATCATACGCTGCCTCGCACAACAAGGCTACAAGAGCGAGGACATCGTCGTCCTCACCCCGTATCTTGGTCAACTTCATCGGCTTCGTGACGCATTGAAGGACAACAACGACCCGATCCTCAGTGACCTAGATGCCTCGGATCTCGCGCGTGCTGGTGTATCGTCCCGCGAGGCTGGGCCGCCGGATTCGGTGAAAGCCAAAAAAGGTGGGATCCGTTTGGCTACGATAGGTGAGCAAGACACGATGCTGGAAACGACCGTCTTTCGTTCACCTCCTACCATAGACAACTACCAAGGGGAAGAGAGCAACATCGTCGTCGCGAGTCTCACCCGATCGAACCCGTCGCACGCGATCGGTTTCATGGATTCGCCCGAGCGTCTCAACGTCCTCCTCTCACGCGCCCGGGACGGCCTCATTCTGATCGGCAACGCGCAGACATTTTTGAATGCCAAAAAGGGAGGCACGCTCTGGAAACGCTTCTTCACTCTCCTGGTCAAGGCCGGATACGTCCACGGGGGGTTCCCAACCAAGTGCGAGCGACATCCCGAGCGTGTCGGGCTGCTGAAGACCCCGAGCGATTTCGACACGCACTGTCGAGACGGCGGGTGCACTGAGCCGTGGTGCGTTCATGGACAGCGTCCCACCTCCACCTGCTACGTACACGAGACTGACGCGTTGCTTCTTAGCGGGTTCACCCTCACCTGTGGGCACGCGTGCAGAAACAAGTGCCACCCACGTCAGACGCCTGGGCTCCCCGATCCACACGATGCGTCACTGTGCACGCACAAGTGCCGCGCGAAGTGTGCCGCGGGCCATCACAAGCTCACCTGGGAGTGCCGCCTCGGGCGGCCGTCTGCCTGCGCTGACTGCATCGAGGAGAATAGGCGTCTCAAGCGGATCGCTCTGGAGACGCTGGAGCAGGAGCGGCGGCGTCAACTGGCCGAAAGCGACCATCGGCGGTGGATGGCAGAGTTGGAGATGGAACTGGATGCGGCGCAAGCGCAAGAGCGCCGCGTTCGGGAGGAGCGGGCTCGACAGGAGGACATTCGTCGGAAGGAGGCGGATGAAAAGAAGGACAGTTGGAATTGTAGTATCCAATGACCGAGGCTTGACACAAAGCAAGCAGATAACGCAAGGGATCATTATATCCATGGATGATCTCGGGCGCGGGAAGACGAGTATCAGTATGTACAAGCTCATTACTTAGCTCACGTACAAAGGCAGCCTCTCATGACCATATGTGCACACCATGTTACATGGGCGTCATCTTTCTCGACCCCCCCTTGTCCGAGTCAATGCAGGACACGAAATTTGCCTGGAACGGTTTGAGACGGACCACGTCGTCTATGTCTGGCGCCGTATCAATCAGTGCCTTAGGACGCTCAACAATTTGAATGAACCAGAGAAGCGTGGCTTAGCACGCAGAGGCCTCCCTTCACGACACGATGCTGCGGTTCACTGTCTCCCAATGACATGGGCAGGACTCACTGGCAGGTCCGACTTGTCATCGCCATGGTTCACGGGACGTGACAGCTACGGCGAAGAAATGAGCTGTGAGTAAATTGAAAAATGAAATGAACCACTGGCAGAGTCTTGCCTTGGTATCTAGTAATCGCCGAGTGTGTAAGTTCAGCGTTAGACAGTTTTCCGAGCCCGGAGTATCGCCGCTTCGAGCACCGCGTTAAGACCATCATGGGATGACAGATTTCCTGACAAACACCTCGGGGACGACTCGGACTTGGCATCATCCTCCCACGACGTTCGAGCGTCTACTTAGCAATCTTGTCCTCGACCCACTCACTATAAATCTCGCCAGCATGCAGTCGACAAGTTCTCCATCGCACAAAGCTTCTTTACCTACAACACACATTCCTAACTCGCCATGTCCTTGGCTACAGAACAGACTCCCGCGCTTTTCACGCCCATCCAGGTCGGTCGGATGACCCTCCAACACCGCGTTGTACTTGCTCCCTTGACCCGTCTCCGGGCATATGCTTCCCACGTACCTGGGCCTCAGCAAGCATCCTACTACTCCCAACGTGCCTCTGCACCTGGGACGCTACTCATCACAGAAGCGACTTTCATCTCGCACGACGCCGGTGGATACGGCCACGTGCCAGGGATCTACACGGACGAACAGATTCAAGGATGGAAAAAGGTATGTCTAAGTCGATGTCAATCGATTTTGGTCTTGACTGAGTTGGATATGGCTAGGTCACTGACGCTGTCCATGCCAAAGGATCGTACATTTTCCTGCAGCTGTGGGCGCTGGGTCGTGCCGCCGAGACAGACTTCCTAGAGACACAAGATCCGCCCTCGCCGTATGTCTCTGCATCATCCGTCGCATTGACGGGCAAGGAAAAGTCACCTCGCCCGTTGACCGAGGCTGAGATCAACGAGTATATTGCTGTGTATGCAAAAGCAGCACGTAACGCCGTGTATGGTGCCGGGTTCGACGGAGTGGAGATACACGGCGCGAATGGCTATCTACTTGACCAGTTCTTGCAAACGACGTCCAACGAGCGCACGGACAGATGGGGCGGGGATGAGGAAGGTCGAACGAGATTCACGAGGGAGGTCGTGGACGCCGTCGTGGATGCCGTTGGCGAGGACCGTGTTGGGATTCGCATCAGTCCGTGGAGTACATACCAAGGTGAGGACTTTGCGCGCCCTGACATGGTCGTAATGCTCATACATATGATCTAGACATGAAGATGCCGGATCCTCGGCCGACGTTCGCCTACCTGGCCACTGCTCTACGTGAGAAGCACCCGGGAATGGCATATCTGCACGTGACCGAGCCTCGCGTGGGTGGGATTAGCGACCAGATTCCAGACCAAGACGAGAGCAATGACTTCTTGCGAGAGATCTGGAAAGGGGGTGAAGGTGGTGAAGAGAGGGTCTTTATATCTGCTGGAGGGTACACCGGACAAACGGCACTGCGCACTGCGGAGAATCAGGGTGGTCTGGTCGCATTCGGGCGACTGTACATCACAAACGTGAGCCGATATTTGATTCGAGCCGCTTGTGCTGAATCGCTGATCGCCTGCTAGCCCGACCTCCCGACGCGGCTACGGAAGAATATACCCTTGACGCCTGGGGACAGGTCAAAGTATTACCTGGCTGGTAACTTGACACCGTTCGGATACAATGACTGGCTTTTTGCGGACGGTACGGTTCGGGAGACAGGTGCAAAGCTATGAGGTAAATGGACCCCTTTGGACGCACGACAAATAGACTACGTTGCATGACCTACTGTACATGACTCATGATAATTTACCCCTTTAGAATATACTGTGCGCACTCTTTATCCTTGTCAAGATTCGATTCGAGCAGTCGCCGTCCAGTCGAGAAGTCCTAGCCGAAGTGCTGAGTTGCCATTCGGGACTCGCCGTCGGGCGAGACGTCCAGAGGTTCCCTGTGCAAGGACCTGGGTTTCATGTTCTAGTACGGGTTAAACTACTTGTCTAGCGTGACCCTTCACAGACCAACGTGGATGAATGGAACCCATGACAGAAATGGCACACCAGAGTCGCGAAGTTGTTCAACTGCGTGGTGCAATGCCTCAGCAGCCTCCCTGCTGTCCGGAGCTTTGCCATCCAGGAAGAGCCTTCTGTATACCTCCTCCGTCACCTTCGGCGCGTCGCTGTCCATGATCGACCACATCGTTGCAACGACACTGGTGTACCCCGCGAGCATCATACCCCCTGCGATATGGATAGCTTCTTCTGTGAGCCTCTCATCGCCGGTCGCCGTCTGACATGCGGAGAGGAAGGCGAATCCGCCACGCGGGCGTGATAAGCGCACCATGTCCGCAACCTGAAGGCGTTTGCCGTACGCGAGCAAAAGACCGCTGTCCAACGGGTGCGCGCGGTCTTGCATGCCGTGACATGCAAAATGGACCCAATGTGTATCTTTCATCTTCTCCATGACATCATCGAGAGTTCCGTCCGCTTCTTGGACATCAACGCATGGCGAGCGAGACGACAGTTTCTGGATGACCTCCATCTCCTTTTCCACGGC
>JBBPKK010001061.1:0-12434 GCA_038089215.1 Tylopilus vinaceipallidus | reverse complement strand
AGCGGATGGTGTGGAGGCGGCAGGGGTCAAGCCCAGCTCATGGAGGTACCAATCTAAGTCAGTTAAGAATTCACCCATTTCCAGCTGGTACACTAGTGTTCCTAGGGCATGGCGGAGTTCCCTGTAGACGGTGCGGATGGTTTCGGTGTAGGTAATAGATGCCCTGCTAAGTTGGTAGGGGGTGAGGTGAGCAGTGCTCTGTAACCGCTCGGTCTGTAGTAGTGCCTGGTAGAGATGGAACAAGGGGGATTCCATGTCCAGATGGGCACTGATGGGGACGGAGAGATGGGAGTCGGTGATGAAGTCCTGGACAGTGGTAAGGTAGTTGGGGGTGGGGGCGCCTGCGCAGAACTCAAGTCCAGAGAGGGGGACAGCAACAGAGGAGATGGGGGTTCTGTGAATGGGTGGAAGCGATGGGGAACGGGGTGAGGATGGGGTGTTATTCACCAGAGTGGTTGGGTCAGAGATGGAGGAAGCAGTTTCAACAAAGTCTGAGGGGCGAGGGAATTCAATGGCCATTGTGTTTGCAAGTGGAAGTTTTCGAGGGGGATGTGGAAAAGGCAGAAGGACGGAGGTTCTTATATTCCTCCAGGGTGGACTTGGAATGTTTGAGATTCCACTCTGGGATCCAGGAGTCATCTTCCGGTGGGTATTCTTTCCATCGGATCAGGAACCATCGGGCCATCGGGGTTCCTCTGTGGTGTATGATCTTCTCAACTTCGAATTCTTCTTCTCCATCAATAAGATCAGGAGGTGGCATTGGGAATGTGGGACCATAGATGTCATTGGTCTGATAGGGCGATAAGAGGGAAGCGTGGAACACGGGGTGGATCTTCCACGTCTTGGGGAGGTGGAGTTGGTATGTGATCGGGGATAGTACCTTGGTGATGGTAAAGGGTCCTTCACGTTTCAGGGCGAATTTGGGGTTGACAACGGATCATTTCAGGTTCTTGGCTTCTAGCCATACCTTATCTCCTTTGTCGAAGGGGGTGAACTTTCGTTTCATACAGGTGGCAACCATTTGGCGGGCGAGTTCGTGGGCGGCGAGGGCTTCATCTCGGGCTGCAATAAGGTTTTTAATTCAGTTGTTGACCGTGGGAACATCGGAGGAAGAGAGGACCGAGGGAAGGGCATGGGGTTCATATCCCATCATGAGATAGAATGGAGATTTGCCAGTGACGGAGTGAGGGTGGTGATTGTGAGCAAACTCAGCATGCAGGATTAGTTCGCTCCATGATGTGGGGTTATTCCCACAGAAGATGCGAAGATAAGTTTCAACCTCTTGGTTGACTCATTCAGTTTCTCTGTCAGTCTGGGGGTGGTAAGCGGTGGACAGGGACAAGTCGTATTTCAGGAGTTTCCCAAGGGCTCGGGTGAAGGTGGAGGCGAACTGTGGTCTGTGATCAGAGATGATCTTGTCATAAAGACCAAATCGGGAATAAACTTTGAGGAAAAAGAAGGACGTGATGTCTTCTGCGGTGCATGTTTTCTTGGTGGGGCAAAGGATTACCCCCTTAGTAAGCCCATGGTTGACCACGACCAGTAGGGAATCAAAGCCAGAGGACGGGGGCAGGTCGGTGATGAGGTCACAAGAGACCTGCTGGAAAGGGCAGGTGGCGGAGGAGGGAATCGGGTGGAGCGGTGGAACGGTGGGGTGCATGTTGGCCTTAGAGTGCTGGCAAGATGCGCAGCCCTCAACATACTTGCAGATGAAGGTAGTGAGGCCCGGCCACCAAAACTCTGATGCCACAAGTTGGTGGGTCTTCAAATAACCAGGGTGACCAGCCGTCTCGTGATCGTGGCAACGCTGGAGAATGGAACGGTGGAGTGCAGCATTGGCAGGAACATAAACACGACCCTGGTAGGTGAGGACGCCATCAACCAATTGGAAGTCAGCAAGGCGTTTGTGGACAGAGGGGGGAAGGTAGGTGTCGGTGAGGGTCTGGAGGGCATCAACAACAAGGGAATCAGAGGTGGAGGATGAGGAGATCTTGTCATGGAGGGCAACGTCGATGACATTGACAAAGAGTGACTCGGGGAGCAGGGTCATGGACGAGTTGTCACTGGAAGGGGGAAGGAGATCATGGCAGCAGGAGAGGGCATCAGGGGCGGCAAGGTGTTTGCCAGGGATGTGGATGAGTCTCAGATCGAAATCTGCGAGGTCAAGGAGCCAACGGGCCTGTCGGTGGTTCAGGTGCTGGGGTTGTCGGAAGTAGGTGAGGTTCTTGTGATTGGTGAATACTTGGATGGGGGTGGTGGATCCCTGGAGGTAGTGCCGCCAGGACTTCAGGGCGTGGATGACAGTGAGGAGTTCGTGATCATAGATATCGTAATTTTGTTCTGCAGGTGAGAATGACTGGGAGAGGTAGGAGCAAGGGTGCCAATCTCTGTTGGCGTCAGTTTGTAAAAGGACTCCTCCAGATGCGAAGGCAGATGCATCGGTGGCAATGGCAAAGGGTTGGGCGAGGTTGGGGAATTGGAGAACAGGTTTCGAGAGGAACAGGTCCTTCAGTGTGAGGAAAGCCTTCTGGCAAGCAGGGGACCAGTTCCAGAGGGAGGTTTTCTTTGTGAGGTCTACGAGGGGATGGACGATGGTGGAGTAGTTGGGGATGAAACGCCAATAGAAGTTGGCGAATCCCAAGAATGACCATACTTCTTTGAGGGAAGACGGTTCAGGCCATTTGGCAATGCCATCAAGCTTCATGGGGTCCATGGCAATGTGACCTGACTCGACTATCATGCCGAGGTATTCCACCTTTGAGGCAGCAAAGGTACATTTCTCGAGTTTGAGGTGGAGGTGGAGTTCCTCCATTCGTTGTAGGATGCGTTTGGTCTGTTCGATGTGGGTGGCTTCGTCTGGGGAGAAGATGAGGAGATCATCCATGTAAACGACCAGCCATCCTTCAGCGATCATATCCCTGAAGGAATCGTTCATGAATCTTTGGAAGGTGGCAGGGGAGTTAGTGAGACCGAAGAACATGACTGTGGGTTCGAAGAGGCCTTTGTGGGTAATGAAGGCCGCCTTCCATTGATGTCCATCCTTGATTTGGATGTTGTTGTATCCCCAACGAATGTTGAACTTGGTGAAGACCTCGGCTCCTTTGAGCTTGTCGATGAGGTTGGAGATTAATGGAAGGGGGTAGGCATTGCGAATGGTATGTTTGTTCAGTTATCGGTAGTCTTGGCATGGGCAGAGTTTGCCATCCTTTTTCTTGACAAAGAAGAAGGGGGAGGCCTGAGGGGAGTTGGAGGGGCGAATTTTCCCAGCGGCAAAGTTTTCTTCGAGGAAGTCCTCGGTAGCTTTTCGTTCGTCAGGGGAGAGGGGGTAGATTTTCTCTATCTTGGGAACAAAAGAATCATTGAGATTGATCTTGTGGTCGTAGGGTCTGGAGAGAGGCATGTGATCCGTGGCTTCTTTCGAGAAGACGTTGGCAAATGTGGAATATTCCAAGGGTAACTCGGTCTTTGGCTTGGCCTTCTCGGCTTCCATGGCAAGCTCAGTAGCATGAGTAAGCTTGGCGATGATCAAGGGTCTGATGAATCGATGTCCACATTTGATGATTCGGTTGATGTGGAAGGCATCTTTGGCTCGTCAGACAAAGGGGTCAGGGAGTTCGTAATCAAGGTAGTTCCAGAGATGTTCATCAGTCTCTACATGGAGAGTGGATCGAGGAGGGGGTGAGGAGGTTCTGGGATAGGTCTTATCGACTCGTTCAGAGTCTTTCTTGTGTAATTGATATAGGAGGGACGACTCGTCTTTCTCCTCGAGGATTTCTAGGGTCTGAGCCGACCAGTCGATGATCGGGTTGGCTTTTCTGAGCCAGGGGGCTCCAAGGATTACGTTCTGGGATCCACAGTTCATGACGTGAAAAGTGGTGAAGGTTGTGATTCTGTCATATCCTGAAATCCACCAAGCCCAACTCCGAGATATCTGGTACCAACTCCAGTACCAGCCCTGGTTCGATCTCTTTCATCTCCGTACCTACGACACTCGGACATTTATGATAAAATTACTAACACCCTATGACTCTTCTCGACGTCTTACCCCTTACGCTCCTCTTACATGTTTCACCCACTCTGAGGGACTCCGAGGAGCCGTCACATTCTATTTTAGTTTAGACACCTCCAACATGTTTCACTCCGACGTGATACAGGTACACGTCGCTCCGATACTTGACATCCTGACATTTGACATTTGACATCCGGACTTACTAATACATTCCCTCCCGTATATAAACCCTGTAGAATACGCCCTGTATTCCTCAGTTCGAATATCAATTTAACTTGACGTTCTCACTCTCCCTCCTGGTTGTCATTGCACGACTCCCACCTCCAGCCTCCGACCCTCCGTTTGTAAATCTGGGACTGAGTCAAAGCAAGGGTGCACCACATAAGGTGAAGCCAAGTCCCATCCGACCACCAACTCCGGCGTCCTGGAGTTGTACGCCCGCCGTTCATCCCCGAGTTTAACAGATTCCTTCAACATTGACACAGAGGGTAGTGGAGAATTTGATCGCTCCATCTTTGTTATACGAGGAGTCCACATTCCGGACGGGGATCGGGAGGTCGAGGTGGGTGGTCTGGAGTTTGTGTTTGCACACGAAGCTCCAATCGAGGCAATTGAGATTAGCCCCAGAATCTACAGTGACTCCAAAAACCGGCCCAATGTTTGATTCCAATCCAGTGTGTGAAGTATACTGCAATCACATAAACAAATTACACTTTGCTTTGGTGGAGTGTATTGTAGTATGGGCCCTTGGCTATGAAGTCGCTCTATACATCACATGATTCCATTCACATGCTATCAAGATATGGCCATTACAAAATGAACACCTTATTGGGCCAGTTTATGTACTTTTGACTCAAAAATCAAAATCTCTATCAGATCAAGCTATATTTGGCGTACTAGGGCTCAGGTGTCGACGGTTTTCATTGAGGCGGAAGGTTCAATGAGTTGAATGGGGATCTGTATTGTCTTAGCAGACAGAGATACAACTACATTGATACTTGATGAGGGGGAAGGAGTGACTTGCATCGATCGAGGCTCCTTTTCTAAAACCTGGCTTTCCAAAGAATACTCGTCCAACAACTTCTTCATCATCATCATCTAGCTGAATAAGGGAGGGAATATCCTCCTTGACCTGTTGGATGGCAGGTTTCCTTTTAGCTGGGGTCGAAGTGGAGGGGGAAAAGGCGGGGCAGGCGTTAGCTTGGTGTCCTGCCTTGCGGCATCAAAGACAAAGACCCTTCACGAAACACCGTTTTCGTTCTTCAGGGGTGAGCTTAGGAACTCTGATGGCATCTATGTCCATGGCGTCGGGGTCTTTCTGAGTTGTCTTCTGGGAAGAGAAGTTCTGGTAGAAGGTCTTCTCGGGGTTGCAGCGACGGGAGAGGATGTCATTGATGTGGATCTGATGGGCATGGAAGGAAAGGGCCTTGTTCTGCCATTCTTCCAGGGTGGTAGGGGTCTTATCCATGGTCAGGATCTTTGTGATGATGGAGTTCGGGAGTCCGTTGGAGTAGAAGTTGATCAGGACGTTCTGATCAGTTATCTCTGTGACAGTGATGTGATTGTTGAATGAGGAGTTGTATTCTGTGAGGGAGGGGATGAGGGTACCATCCCTTCGGGGGATGATGTGAGTGTTTGTCAACCAGGAAATTGAGTGGTTGACCGAGTCGTGGTGTTTGAATCCTGTTTTGAACTTCTTGATGAAGTCATCCCAGGACCCCATGGAGATAACACCCCCTTTGATGGTGGAGGTTCTAAAGTTGGATGCCCAGGAAGCAGCAGCTCTTTTAGTCATGAATGAGAGGGTGTAAGCGATTTTCTTGGCGTCTGTGTCATAAACAGATACATTGACACAGAGATAGAAGACAACGGAGTTGAGCCATTGCCTTGCCTTTGCGAAGTTGCCATCAAAGTGTTCAGGGGTGCCAAGGCGGAGTTCCATGGGTTTTGAAGACATGGGGGCAGGGGGTGTGAAGATGGGAGTTCTAGTGGGGAACGGGAACGGGTTGTTCCATAGGACTGGAGTGGGGGACGGTGGTGTCTGGGTTCAGGGAATTGAAGCACGAATGGAAAAGTCGTGCGTGAGGTCTTGGTCTAGGGATCCTTCCTCTGGTGATGCGAGTGGAAGGTCGGGTTCTGAGGCATGGGAATCAGAAGAGACGTCTTCTGTGTCTGAGGAGTCTTCGACGGAGTCAAAGACGATCGAGGGTTGCTGAGCACGACGAGCGCCCCAGCAGGGGTCTGAGGGTGGTCTCTGAGTAATGGTGATGGCCTACTGAATAGTAGCCATTCGGGAAGAGAGACTTGTTCTTTTGTTACGACTAGCCCAGGTAGGGATAGGCATAGCCCTTGTTGGGTCAAGGGGTCGAGACGATACGAGAACACAAGGGGACTCCTTGTGGGCTAAGTAGACACTAGCGACAAGCTAGGTCAAGTTCAAGGTTTCTGAAGACGAGCTGGCACTTAACCGTGGCCAGGAGATGTGTCAAGAGGAGTGTATTCCACAAGGGAATCAAAGGTACAATGTAGACTAGAAGAGTACAAGGGAGAACAAGTCTAAGAAGTATCTGCAGTATCAAAGGGTTTATATACTCGAGGGGACCGCTTTAGGGCAAGTGTGAGAAATGGAAGAAGTGATGACGAAGCAAGTGAGTGATAAAGGTGATTGGTCAGAGATAAGAGTGAGTCATTGCACTTTAGGGTAATCGTGGGAAGTGGGGTGAGTCATCACAGAAGAAAAGAAAAGATAGTCCAGGGTGAGAGTCGAACCAGCGCATGGTAGTACAAGAACAAGTGAATTGTAACACATGCCAGCCCCTCTGACGGAGGAGTTTTGTGTGCACTGCATTCTTCCCGATGACCCTTTAGCTGGCATGCCCGAGCTCTCTGTTCATCCTCCCGATTTTACTCCAAGATCTTGTTTCACCCAAGAATGCACTGATGTTTTAGACCTTGACCCTGCCAATTGGCTGTGGCCAGAGGAACTCAAACTCATCTGATGGCTCGTATGAGTCCATGAAGAAGCATTTGCTTGGGTGCCGACAGAATGCAGAAGATTTGATGAGTGGTATTTCCTGCCAGTCAAGATTCTGACTGTGCCTCACACTCCCTGGGTACTCCACAATATCCCCATTCCGCCAGCTATCTATGATGGTGCCCTCCAAATCATCAAAGACTGCATCATGTCGGATGTATATGAACCTTCCATCACATCTTACTGTTCCTGCTGGTTCTGCGTCCTCAAGAAAGATGGGAAGAGCCTCCGTCTCGTTCATGACCTACAACTGCTCAATGCCATCACTATCCACGACACTTCCATCCCACCACTTGTCGAACACTTGGCGGAATCATTCAGTGGTTATACCATATACTCCATGATGGACTTGTTCACTGGCTACGACCAACACCCCCTTCATCCCGACTCCCATGACCTCACCAGCTTCATGATGCCCCTCAGTCCTCACTGCCTCACTACTGTTCCAATGGGATATATGAATGCCATCCAGATCTATCAGGGCAACATGTGCTTTGTGCTGAAAGACAAGATGCCCCATTATACCTGCCCATTTATAGATGATGTCCTGGTCAAGACAGTGGAGACCCGTTATCAGTGTCCTGACAGAACCTACGAGACAATCCTTGGCAATGACAGAATCCGCCACTTTATTTGGGAGCATTTGTTGGTCATTAACCACATTTTTCAGCGTTTTCAGAATCTCAGGATCACAGTATCAGCAAAGAAGTTTGTGCTGGTGGCATCTGACACCACCATTGTTGGCCACAAGTGCACAATAGATGGCTGCATTCCACACAAGGACCACATTCAGAAGATTTGTGATTGGCCAGAATGCTGCAACCTCACGGAAGTACAAGGTTTCCTCGGAACCTGTGGGGTGGTACATATCTTCATAAAGGACTTTGCCAAAATTGCCCACCCACTAGTCAATCTGATGTGGAAAGGTGTTCTGTTTGAATGGGCAGATGCCCAGCATGACACGATGACTCATCTCAAGGATGAGATCATTAAGTCCCCTGCACTCCACTGTCTTGATTACACAAGCAGACGGGAAATTGTGCTCATGGTCAATACCTTGGTGATCGTCATCAGGTACATTCTGTCACAGCTGGGAGCTGATGGAAAGTGGTACCTGAGCCGCTTTGGGTTGATTTCTCTGTCTGAGGTCAAGAGCCACTACTTCCAAGCTAAATTGAAACTATTCGGTTTGTTTCGGGCGTTGCACACTGTCCGTACTTTTATCTTTGGTGTTCCTAATTTCATGGTGGAGATGGACACCAAGTACGTCAAAGGGATGATCAACAATCCCAATCTCCAGCTGAATGCGACCATCAACAGATGGATCACTGGCATTCTTCTTTTTCAATTCCATCTTGTTCATGTCCCTGCTGATTGACATGCCAGTCCCGACGGCCTGTCCTGTCCCCCATTGGACAAGGACCTGCTGGAAGACACAGGTTTTGAAGATTGGTTGGACAATGTGTACTCCTTCGCCATTGTTCTTCTGAATGAGCACATTCCATCTTCTCTCTTGCCCCTTTCACCCAGAGTTACTATTCCATTTACTTCCGTTCTTCCTGTCCCACCGGCTGCGGCATATCATTCACTTCAGCCCACTGCCATCTTGTCCATTTCATCCCACCACATTCATTCCTTGCTTGCTGATGTAGATTCCGGCGTCCCATCTCACTCCATTTCATGCTCGTCAAAGGCAAAGGCCAAAGACAAGCACATTGCACTCATTTGTTCATTTCTAGAGACTTCAGAACGGCCACTGCAGCTTTCCGACTGCAACTATGCTGCCTTCATCGCTTCCGCCCAGCACTTTTTTGTGCTCAACCACCGTCTCTGGCACTGTGAGCCACACGGCCAGCATCAACTAGTGGTGTTGGAAGACAGGCGGTACAGGATCATTAAGGAGGCCCATGATGACCTCAGGCACAAGGGTGTCTACACCGTCTGTACCCACCTCCTCCTTCACTTCTGGTGGCTGATGCTTGTCAATGATGTTAAGTGGTTCGTCTGCACATGTCACGAGTGCCAGCTCTGACAGACACAACAGCTGCATCTCCTGCCGACCATCCTGGTAGTCAGTGGCCTATTTCACAAGGTCCATATTGACACCATGCTGATGCCCCGTTCTGGCAGGTATCAGTATATCGTGCACGCCCGTTGCTCACTTACCAGGTACCTGGAATGGCATATGTTGCATTCTGAGAATGCCACTGGCATCGCTGCTTTTATTTTCAAGGATGTCTTGTGTCAATGGGGCCCTGTGGCCAAGATTGTTACTGACAATGGTTCCGCATTTGTCCAGGCTGTTGACCTGCTCACCAAGCAGTACCACGTCCACCACATATGGATCAGCTCCTACAACTCCCAAGCCAATGGGATAGTTGAGTGCTGCCACTTTGATGTCCAGGAGGCCATCATGAAAAGTACCCCAGAGGAGGCCCCTTGGCATCATGCCATGCCCTCCATGTTTTGGGCAGAATGGGTAACCATATCGAAGGTGACTGGCCTCTCGCTGTATTTTATGGCGCATGGCATTGAGCCACTGTTTCCGTTTGATCTCGCTGAGGCGACATTTCTCATTCTGTTGCCCGATACTCATGTTCTTTCGACATTGGAACTTATAGGTTGGCGTGCCTGACAGCTGCAGAAGTGGCAAGAGGACTTGGAGAAAATCCAGGAACAAATCTTGCTAGCATGCTACAAGTCGGCAGCGCACTTTGAGACTGCGCACAGGAACCATATCCGTGACCAGGTCTTCCCGCTGGGACACTTGGTGCTCGTTTGGAACTCCAAGGTCAAGAAGGAACTGAACCGAAAGACAAAGTTGTGGTACTTTGGACTGATGGCTGTTGTTTGCTGAACAACCAGTGGTTCGTACATGCTGGCCGAGTTAGATGGAACGGTATCCAAGTTGCGGTTCGCAGCCTTCAAGCTTGTTCTGTACCATGCATGGTCCCGGATCTGCATACCAGCGACATCATCAGTCAATGAAGACAAGGGCACCTCAGAAGGAGAAGAAGCAGAAGAGTACGACGAAGAAGATATTGTCTCTGTTGGTTCCACTGATTCTGAATGGACTATACCCAATATACTGTCATTGTGTGATACCCTTCCATCTCGGTTTTCGCCCAGTGCCTCTGTTCCATCCTGGGTTTAGACTGGTGTCTCATTTCCTGTCAATTCCATCCCGAGTTTCATTCGGAGGTTACCACCTCATCTCACTCATTCTGTCCCGTCTCATGTTCAATAAAGTATATGCCATCTCCTGTTCCGTCTTCATCTCATACTACCACAAAAACACCTAAAAACAATCAGAAAACAGAAAAGAAAAACAAAGAACATCATTTAAGCCTTCATTTCACTCATTCTGTTTGTTATGCCAACAATACTGGCAACTTACTGCCGTTCAGACTTCTCCTGTGTGCAGTGTCACACCCATTTGTCATTCCGATACTAGATGGGACCATAGAACAAGCAAAGTCTTCTGTTTCCGCCAATGCCATGCATTTCATTTGATTTTCTTTTGTTTCACTCTGATTCCGTCTATTGACACTCTTTACTTTTCTTATATAGTACCAACGGGATGAATACGGGCATCACATGGGCTCACACTCGGATGGGACGGAAACAAGCATGGATACTACAATTTTTGTGTACAAATGAGACAGGATCGACTACAGCCTACCGGTCTGCTGCCAGTCTGCCAGCCCTATCTGCTGCTTCAATGCTGCCAATCGCAAGATGGCATTGTGCAGGGCAAGCTCCTGGTTGCAGTTTGCTGTCATCAGCGCCCACAGATTTGCCTCCACACAGGTGAACTGCTCTGCAGCCTCACATTTCACTGCCACCATCATCACCAGTTCTGCTCCTGTCGGCTCTGTGGCTGCTACTGTCGGCTCAGGGACCACCCTCGAAGGTCCTGCCATGCCTTGCACAGGTCAGACCAGTTCCATCTTCCATGTCTTGGCCTTCCCTTTCACTTTGATCCTTGCTGGCAGGGCATCCATTTCGATTTCACCTCGCTTTACAGCCTCCTGTTACATTTTCTCTGTCTATTCTTCTTCCCTTTCTTTCCCTTACACTTGTATGTACACTTATCCATCCTAGGGCTTACCCTCATCATCCTCCAAGCCCTATGGTTCACTCTTATCCATGTTCTTTGTCTTTTGCTCTCGCTTTTCCTTCTCATCACATGGCACATCTGCTGTGCTACTTCCTAGTTGCCATTCCATTCCATCAGAACATTCTAATGCTGCAGACACCGCCCCGATGGTTATTGTTCTTTCCGATGCTTCTCCGCAGCACCTTCCTTGTTTATCTTGATCCCACACTTGCCCTAATGTACACTGGATGTATATAAGGACTACAGATTAGCTTGGGGAATCCCCAGCTAAATCTGCGCAATTGTACATAGTGTTTTAGCATTCTTTGAGCGATTGGCCCGCAATCCCTCTTAGTATCCCTCTCAAGGCAAACGACATTAGCTCTGTGTTAGTGAGCAACTTGTGAATGTGTAGACCTCGTATTGCTTTGCCTTACAGCTTGCACTATGTTGTACCTAGTGTAACAAAAGATTTCGCTCTCCCCATTGCTTTCCTGTCTAGGAAGCGACTACCCCCATCCCACCATTACATCCCAGAGAAGTCGAGACTCTCTGTCACCCGAACGACGGCCTCCTCGTTGCATAGCAGGATCTTCCAGAACAGCTGCCCCCCCTGCTGATCCCCAATATCGCCCAAACCTCCCACCTGTTGATAGGGGAGTCACCCACGAACCAATACAACAACCATGTGTGGTACCAGCCCCAGCAGAGTCATTTTTGAATACGGAACACCTTGCCCGTGTACTTCAGCTTACCAACCAACCCCCACCACCACCACAGTCCAGTGAAGGAAGCAGCTCCGCCAGCCCTGTAGATCATCCAACCATCGTGCCAGAGCAGCACCTCCCAGACCCCTCAGAAACCCCAATCGCCCTGTACAAGTCAGAGCCACAGAAACAACCCCCGCCCTGCCCACCAACCCGGTCAGAAACCCAGACAATTCCATTTTCGCTTACATCAACTCTCTCAGAGCAAAAGGAGTATCTCACAACCTCATCTTGAGAAACCTCCGCATCTGCCATGATGATGATTACAAGGAGGAAGAAGAAACCCCTGCCACCACTTCTACTTTGGGTTTTTAACCCAGGAAGAAAGAAAGTCAACGATTTCTTCCCAGTATGTCGCTCCCATGTACACTACCAATACAAACAAATTGTCCATGCATTTACCTATTCGTTTGCAATGTGGCAGTAAAGCCAAAGTTAACCTCCATGCCCTCATTGATAGCAGGGCTACAGGATGTTTCCTATCCTGGGAGCAAGTCTGCCACAATTGCCTCCCTCTCTCCCACC
>JBBPKK010001060.1:0-12438 GCA_038089215.1 Tylopilus vinaceipallidus | reverse complement strand
CCACGAGGAAGCGATCATGCATTATACAGCTGCATTGTCACTCGACCCTCCATCGCGAGCAGATATCATTATGAAGCGGGACAAGGTACAAGTAGCTATAGGCGCAGTGAACAATGCCACGAATGATTTGGACAAGGTGAGTGTACTCAAGCCATGTCAAGCCGTGTTCCTCAGATTAGGAAGAAACCCACGCGATTTCGTATTCTCGTTATTGGACGGGCTAATGCTGGCAAAACCACGCTCCTCCAGAGAGTTTGCAAGACGAACGAATTACCAATCCTCTGCGATCGAGAAGGCAATAGGGTCAGTGCATGACTCTGTCCTAGAAACATGCTGATGGATCGCGTCAGATCGACGTCGATGTCAAGGGGCGGATCGGTGTGGGTATGTCCTGCTCCCGACACCCGCCATGTCTGATGGTTGCTTATAGCGTGGCGAACATGATATTGAACACGAAATTTCATTCAAGAGCAATGACCGCTTCGTTTTTCATGATTCAAGAGGATTTGAGGCTGGAAGTGAGGATGAGCTCAAGACAGTCCAGTCCTTCATTGAACGGCGTGCGAAAGAGCAGAAATTGAGTGACCGCTTGGATGCCATATGGTTCAAGTTTATTACCATAGCAATGACGTACACTAATATTGTTGACGATAGGTACTGCATTTCGCTGAAGGAAGGATCCCGACCAATCACGGTGGCAGAAGAGTTCTTCTTCAACAATTATGGCACTGGAGACGGTAAGAGAAACATATAATTCGAGGAATGTACTGACCATGCATACAGTGCCAGTAATAGTCATATTCACACATTTCGATGCTTTACATGTGGTCGCATTGGGGAGGCTGATGTCGGAAGGAAAAGGGATCGCTGAAGCACGCCCATTGGCTGTAAAGTATGCAGAGGAGATGTTCGAGAACAGTGGCTACATTGAGATGCTGAAACGAAAAAAGTTTCCTCCAAAGGATATTATGCACACGGGTGGTGAGTGGGTAATCTATGCTCGTGATGTAGTGTGATCTAAGTGGTGTGATTAATAGGCATGAATGAAGAAGGGGCAGATTGCAACGAACTCATAAGCCGCACGGTAGCGGTGCTAGATAATGGAAAAAACCTCACTCAGCAAGACACCATAGCCTCTCCTCTTGTAGTCCGTATCACAGGTAAGCCACCCCAACTGGGACCGCAGTGCCATGTTCAGCCCATTCCCCTTTTAGACGTCACCATAGAATCAGTCCAAAATATCAGAAGACTGATTTCTGGTGATATTCAAATCGACGGCCTACAGTACACGCTAATTTGTGACAAGGATGGGGCGTTGCGCCAACAATTTCCAAGTCCGCTGTATGTCTTTCACCACCCTCCTCCGTGCGCCCAATTTATTTGGCGTAGCACCCTCTCTTCAGACAGTCACGTTGAACTTCATTACAAGAAATCCTGGAGCTCGAGGACTGAAACAGAATCATTTAATGTCCCAGCCTTGTTCGCCAACGCTGACATGTCCCGGCTCCAAGGTAATTTTACACCATGCCAACTCTGTCAATGGTTTTTGTAGGGTCCTTTGAACAGATCTATCTGTGGTTCAGGGAAGAATTAGGGTCAGCTTCCGTTTGGAAACCACCGACGCCGCTGCTCTTCCCCATACGCCCCCAAAGGCAGCAGTTCCCCAGAGCAGCGAAAACCTGGTACCCACCACTCAGAGTATGTTCAGAGACTGTCCCCGGTACGTTCGTTACTATGGTTCTGCTAGTGTGATTCCTGTTGACGCTGCGATCTGAGATTCCGTGTCTTGGTCATCGGTAAAGTATGAGCATAAGTGTCCCGTCCCACCCCCGTGCTCAAATCTCCCTTAGAGCGGTGTAGGGAAATCCAACCTGATCAAGGCAATTTTTGGAGTCGACGAAGCGGTGAAATTCAAAAGCTCTCTCAAAGTTGTCTTTTCTCATTAACATTTCCCAGCACATGCAAGATTTTGAACGTGGTCGGGCAGATATCCATGAGGGCCTCGTGTCTCCTGTCAATAAACGGCTCGTCCTACATGACTCGTTGGGCTTCGAACCAGGAGACAAGGACAAGTACCAAATCATCAAACACTTCATCCAAAGCAGGCAAACAGGGCCTCTTGCGGACCGACTGCACGCCGTCTGGTGAGCCATCACGGGCAGATGGCTCCACGTGCGCTGACTTGTCTCCTCTAGGTTCTGTATCCAGACACCCTACGCTGGTGGACGCCTCTTAGGGGCAAGCGCCGAAGACTTCTTTCGATCCAAGCAACAGACATTGGGCACCAGTCGGTATTTTGTTTCAAACCCCTCTGAACGCTAAACCGTGTTGCAGTACCCTTAATCGTCGTCTACACAAAGCTAGACATGGGTGTGAATGCGCTTCTCCTTAGTCCTTCTCCTGGCGATCTCGATGACGAGAGCTACATCAAGAACGCCCCCTCTAAAGCACGGTCAAATGTTCAAGAAAGGCACAAGGAGATTACGCAAGTCGTTGGGGATTCCGTCCAGCTTCCGTACGCCACAGTTTCAAGTAAGTGCACTGATTCCTGGTTTGGATATGCTACTGTAAGCGTCGACAGTTCAAACAGGTTACGAGTACACGCTCCGAGAGTTGACTGATCTGACCCACCGAGAAGTTGGGACAACTCATATACCTGAGGCTCAAGTCACATCTGCGCTTGCGAACATGGCTCAGCGGATTGATCCCCTACTGAAGATCCAGGGGTCGATCGAGTAAGCACCTCGTCTGACTCCTTGTATCGTGATGTTTCTCACTTTTGAGCAGCATAGGGAGACAGAGTTTGGTCTTCCTGTTAGAATGACGACCGGACGCTGATACTTGAGTTTCAGGGTACTGGAGGACGTTGGAATCCAGCCCTAATTTCGCAGGACACGCCATATTGGATTGTCTGTCTGTCATTCATGTCGATATCGTAGCTCTCTGGAATTTCAACGATCCAGCTTCCGTGCGTGGCCCTTTCCATAGTAGCTGCCCAATGAATGACTGATAGCACGTTGATAGCACCTGCTCGATGATAATTTCAAGGAGCTCGTCGTTGGCATGGTCAAGGAAGCACAGACCGCAACTTTGCCTGCAGATGCTAACATAATTAAGTCTGTCAATCTATTTTGTAGCCTAGGATTACCGACGGATGTATCTCAGAGCACTAGGCGAGGATTCGTCGATTGACCCGAGTTCCAGCATCTTAGATCAGGTCTACCAAAACGGGTACGATCCTGGTTTTTGTCTCTCCAGAGGATTTCTTCGCTCACACCTCATACTAGGAAGGACGTGCAGCAGATCTTCATGACATTCATCGTCGATCTGACGCGCATCCTGGAAACGCTCTTTGCCCTCTGTGCTGGCGGGCACGAGCAGCTTACCCGCCGTGCTATCAAGCAGGCTTTCAAGGTTTACCATGACTCTGCTGTGATGCGTCAAGGCCGCGCGCGCATTTTGGAACACCGCGAGACTGATGGCCGTGATACGGCGTTAGAGACGATAGAGTCGCTGATCCAGCCTCAGCCTGGCGGCAGTTCGTACGCGAATGACCTTGTTGCAGAGGTTGGGAGGCTAGATCGGAGGCAGCTGAATTTGTTCAGGGAACCCGACGAGGATTGGTGATTGTTTGCTTGCCGGGGGCCATGTATGTTGTGCACCATATGCCGAGAACTACAACGTTGGAACAAGTCTGTCTTGTGACTTTCTTGAAGAAGAAAGATAGTTTGAGCGGGGGCATGCAGTCTGACTGTGTCGGCGGTTTGACTCAGATGCGTGTTGCTCGTCATGAATCCTCCTGAGACCTTTCTCATGACCTTGATGACCATGAAATCATCGTTGAGAATGCCTGACCAGAAGTAGAGTCAACATCCAAGAAATGCACAGTGAGATTACACAACTCGTCGGACCGGGGGGACCCTAAGCTCAGGCTGGTCTATGTTTCAGGTGAATTCCCGAGACCTCATTGTTTGGAACCATCTCATCCAATGAACCTCGATAACACTC
The DNA here is from genome assembly GCA_038089215.1 of Tylopilus vinaceipallidus. Lineage (NCBI taxonomy): Eukaryota > Fungi > Basidiomycota > Agaricomycetes > Boletales > Boletaceae > Tylopilus > Tylopilus vinaceipallidus. Next base: position 8,430 of record JBBPKK010001060.1, on the reverse strand, counting down.
CGAAAGAGAATCACATGAACACACTCTAACATTCAATAAGCGGCCTGACTCATAGAGCAGTCGGGATGGTTAACGCATGGGATGATGAGGCCCAGTTCACGGACACCCAACGCATTGGCCCTTTTCTGAAGATCCGCTGTTCATGGCTCGCTCCATGGGGGTTAGGATACTGTCAACCCAGTGCCTTTAGTTTGCAGGCTCGACGCTCACGAGGGACGACATGTTTGCATAGCAGTCGTGTTTCCCGTAAGCAAGCTCGCACAGTCACTGAGGATCTAACTTATTATCTGCTGGGTCTGCGTGCAGCAGCGTGGGTGGCACTCCGTAGTCCTTCTGTCGCACCCTCAGCCCTAATGATGACCTAAAATGGAGCTGCCACATGGACTGGTACTGCCGCCGCGGTCTGGGTCCTTGTGCAAACTAGCGCTGGAGCACTGGGGATGAAACTCATAGGACGCAAACCGTTCTTGCAGGCTCGAGCATAACCCAGCGGGACGATAGCGGCGCTCGGGTTGTGGACGCTGATGAAGTCGGGCTGTTGGCCAAGGTAGGAGAGAAATATAACATGATCCTGACAAGCAGTGACCAGAGTAGTAGCGGCGGGACTCTTGGGATCACCACGCATGATGGCGTTGTGTGGGCAAGTCAAGACAATGATGAGACGATCGATGGTGGATGGGCCGCCCAGAACGGAACCGGATAACTTATCCCGCTGGGGATTGCCGAAGTGCAAGGCAAACCACGCGCACTCCGACCATGTCCCTCGAAACGCGCGCCCTGCTGGGTTCGACACTCCTGCCATGTCCTCTCCCCCCGTTCATGTCACGGGTGAGCAATTCCAACTCAAGTTTTAACACCAAGCTCAGCCCATACAGCCATCACGGTCTCTGCAGAATCGCCCAAAGCGGTCAAGCGCCTAGAATCCATAGAAATCCAGATTAACCACCGACCGTACGCGCTAATTCGAAACAACGATGGTTCCTTGTGCCAGCAATTCCAAGACACGCTGTACGTCTTTCACTAGTCGCACTGGATGAATCAATCTTATTTTGCGCAGTACGCTTTCTACGCGGAGTCACATTACAATATCCTACAAAAGACATCTATTTTTCAGAAAAACCTGGACACTGGATGTCCAGCGCATGTTTGCAGGCTCTACCAAGCCTTGGACACAAGGTAATTCCCTATCCTCGTCAGCTCCATCGATGATTGCTAAGGATTGTTCGCACAGGGTTGTCAGCGGTTCAAGATGACATTCGAGTCAAATTTAGTTGCCAAGCCGCCCAGCCTGAAGTACCCCAATTCGGAGCTGACCAACCTAGAACTGTGCAACCTGAGACCGTGCAACCTGTAACCACTGAACCTGGGGCCGTACAACCTAAAGTTCCCTATGTGCTGTCAGATGACGCCGCATCATTTGCAACTCAGACCTCTGAAACTCTGGTGCCCACCACTCGGATCATACTCAAAGATTGTCCCCGGTAAGTTTGCTACTATGGTTCTGCTTTTTGCTGACGTTCCGACCGGAGATTTCGTATTTTGGTAATCGGCAAAGTATATATTTACTATCCCCTTCCCATTTGTGTGCTCAATGTTCCTCAGACCGGGGTCGGGAAATCCAACCTGATCAAGACCGTCTTTGGTATCGAAAAAGCGGTAATGCTCCAAACAATTCGTCCACCATGGTCCATGGCTCATTCGCTTTTCTCAGCATGTTTCAGATTTTCAGCGTGGAAAGGCAGATATTCACGAGGGTCTTACATCACCTGTCAATGAACGGTTCATCCTACACGACTCTGTTGGCATCGAGCCAGGAGACGAGGACAAGTACGAGGTCGTCAAAGATTTCATCCAAAGCAAACAAACCGGGCCCCTCGCGGACAGACTTCACGCAGTTTGGTAAGTTGTCACCTTTGTAAAATTTGACATGCACCGACTATTTCTTTAAGGTTCTGTATCCAAACACCCTATGCAGGTGGACGCCATCTAGAAGCAGGGGCCGAGGACTTTTTTCAGTCCAAGTCACAGACGTTGGGTTCCAGTCGGTGTTTCATTTCAATGCATCTCGATGTTTGTTGAAGTGTGTCACAGTTCCCTTAATCGTCGTCTACACAAAGTTTGACCTGGCTGTAAATGAAGTCTTCCTGAAACCTTCCTCTTATGGCGTCAATGATGATGACAACATTGTTAAGAATGCGCGATTAAAAGCAGTGTCAAGTGTCAAAGAAATGCACGATCGAGTTGCCAAAGGTTCTGAGCATCTGCCATATGCAGTTATTTCGAGCAAGTATTTCTGGACTCGAGTCAAATTTGCCTTCCCTCACTGTAAATTTTGACAGCTGAGACAAACTACGAGTACACGTCCCGAGATTTAATTGACCTAACCTACCGAGAGGTCGGGATGAGTGACACCCCTGAGGCTCAGGTGACATCCGTGCTCACACAAATGGCCCAGCGCATCGATCCTGATCTAAAAATACACGGGTCAATTGAGTAAGTCACCCTTTCAAGTGTCCGTGGTGTTCCTTCCTGACTTCTTTGCAGTGTTGGAAAGAAAAGTTCGGTCATTCCATTAGACAATAACAAAAAATTCATCCCTGTTTCAGGATATTGGAAAACCTTGGGGATCAGCCCTGACTTTACAGGACGCACGATGTGGGACTGTCTCTCTGTGATCCATACTGACATCGTCGCCGTGTGGAATTTCAATGATCCCACTAATGTATGCGATGCCTATGATCTCTCTGTGTTTTCCTGAATACACGTTGACAGTATCTTCACAACAACGAATTTAAAGAACTCGTTATCAAATTGATCCCAGAAATCTCTGAAACGAAGTCGCGTCTTGTTCCAAAGCCCAATAAAATCTTGTTTGTCTCTCCTCTCGATTACTGAGCTCCCGACTTTACAAGTATTTCTTGCCAGCACCCTCACCACCAGCGCACTAACAGCCGCCGTCGCTGCCTTTATAGCAGCAGCAGCCACTCCAGCTGCCCCGATCGTAATCCCAGTCTTTGCAGGTCTGGCCGCTGCTGTGTGGCTTTACGATGTCTACCAGAAGGCGTATGTCAATTCCTATCTCTCTTCGAGTCGCTGGTAATCATTGGCACATCAGCAAACACGCCCAGCAAATCTTCATGGTATTCATTGTCGATCTGACTCTCATCATGGAGATACTCTTCATCCTTACCGTTCAGCATCACAACAAACTTACCCGCCGTGCTATCAAGGCAGCCTGTCGTGTTTATGAGGACTCTGACGTGATGAAGCAGGCACATGACAGCATCCAGGCCTACCATGACATCGCGGGACGCGATGCAGCATTGGAGATGATCGAATCCCTGATTAGACACAAATGGGGCGGGGATTTGGATACACAGAAGTACTATAATGACATTGGGAACCTGGACCTGGGGAAGTTGAACCTAGACAAGGACGAGCATTGGTGATGGCTTACATCTCGCACGCGAGGACATCATACGATGACGATTGTAACATTAGCGCGGGTCCACCATCTTGGTTGTGTACGTTGACCTACGTGTATCATTATCAAAGCGGACGGCCTGGAAGTGCTAGCTGTTAGTACTAGTACCGATGTGTTGCATGTTAATTTAGGGTGATGTGGTCGAGGGTGGCATTGATGGGATTTGATGAGGGTGCGTGCTATACCTTGGGCCCTGTCAGAGCCCTGGACACATGAGCGCTCAAACATTTCCCACTGAAACAGTATCACCGAGGCTGCGTTGGCGGGAGATCACCGGCCACTGACAGGTCTGCCTACTAGTAGTAGCCCGGATGTCATGGGATCCGAATTTGCCATTGTGACGCACATGCGTGCCCCACTACGTCTGCCTCATGTATGTCCCACAGGCTCGATTTGACGACCATGTTATCTCCACAGGGAGGCTGTTGCCCGTGTTGCATGTGAGTCGTCCGGCGGCCGCTCTCAGCACCTACCTACCCTTCCAGCCGTCACAATCTCTGTGGAATCCGTCACAAAGGACAGAGGTCTGGTCTCATTCAGACTACAGGCTTGTTCACACCAATGATGGATTGTTGTTGCACCAATTCTCGAGACCATTGTTTACGGCGTCCTTTGTCGGTGACTCCTCTTGATGTATTCAATTTCTTTGCTGCCGCACACTTTCTTCGGACAGCACTGTCACAACATCGCACAGAATTCTGCTAGCAGAAGCCACTAAACAGGCGCTTAACCAACCTACCAGTGTATCCTTCCGCTCGTCCTTTTCCCACAGAATCATCAGCTGAGAAGGTACTAACCATTGCCTGGAAAAACGCTTTGAGTCGCGTTCGGCAGGAGATAAAGTCAGGCGAGATCAGCCATCCTCTACGTCCGACTCGGACCATGCAACCCATGTACGTCCCATGCCCATTCCGACGACGGCGACTCGACCTCGGGCCGGACCGTTGTCGGTATCGCCAGCCGCCGCCTCTGCACGACGGGCATGTCCAACGTGAACCACGTGTCGGCCAACGTGGGGGACGTCACTACCGGCAGCGAGTTCAACCTCGCCTTGCGCGCGTCCTCGTCCACCCAAGACCGCGCGTTGGTGTCCAGAAACGGCGACGGCTGCACGACGTCCGTCAAGTCAATGGGCCGAGTCGAACAGAATATTTTTAGGTAGCCGACATCGACGTCCCGGCCGTTCGCCACTGAATACGCAAACGGAGGTGCTCCTCCTGGCCCGTATCCAATGGTGAATGTGCTGTTCTGTTTGAGCGGCGCTTCAGGGTTGCCTGCGCTCGACTGGGTGTAATAGGGGGCTGCAGCGCATCAGCATACGCCGAGTGGACGGCGGATGCGTCTGCTCACCTATGCTCAGGCTACTGTTGTTGAACAAGAACGCGTTCAGGTATAGATCCTGCATCATCTTGTTCGTGGTTTTGGTGCCATAGAGTCCATCCAGATCGACATAGAGATCAACAAGATCTGTGGCTTCCGGGTTTGGACCAGGCTTGGTTCGATGGGGACAAGAAGTGGGACACCATAGTCGTCTTACTCGCTCCCCGACTCCCGCAGAAAGCAGAAATCGTAGATACCATTTCCTTGACGACTCGGAGATTGGGATGTGCTGTGCCATTGGCATCCGTCTGCTTTCTCCTGGAAGCATGTCAATTTCGCACAGGATGGCCCGGGATTGAGAGGATGCACGGAAGTGACCAGCGTGGTCTCGAAACCACTGGTGATAGAGGCAGCGCCGGCCACAATGACGCCCATACTGCATTTCTGACTGTCATACAAAGTAAACTCGGCACCCCCTGAAACGCCATACGCCAAATTGCCTTGACGAAGCTGATGCCTCCCTCGCCTACACGCTGGACAACAACACACACCTTCTCACACTCCCTCGATGGCACCCCCACGCTCATCCACACTTCCTCTGCCAAGGACAAATCCAGCGTCACGCAGGATGAGCAATCATCCCAGGCAGTCTACAAGGGAGGTCGGGATGAGCACCGAGTGAAGAAGGAACACAGACCAATGAGAGAAGGTGCACCAAGCAGGCATGAACGAAGGTTGGATGTGACCGGTGCGTGTTGTAGCCCACCAGAAACGTAGACTTAGTAGGCGAAGGGAGGATTGGTGGATATCATCCTGCTTGGCGAACAGGGAGTAGCAGCACAGCGGCACGATGGGTACCGTAGAGTACCACATGACGTGCTAGTACACATGGAATGGGCAAAAGCCGGTAGGGCTTTCCGACCCGCTGTCACGCCAACCGCATCGATGTGGAGGGAAAGGTGGGTGGGTGGGCTCCTAGCGCTGCTGACCCGCCAGCGGGGCGACGGAAGAGAACGCTGATCCACGGAAAATTTCAGCAAGGTCGCACGTGACCAGCCTAGAACGACGATGGGGACCGAGCAAGACTGTGACTCGAATCCCAGGCTTAGACGGACCAGCACTGAACAGAATGGAATTATTCGCTAGTTCTTCACAGCTACTCGATAACCAGGTAGGCACCCTGCATCCTCGCTTTGATCTCTATCCTCAACCTCTTGTTCTTTAGCTTGTACGTCTTCACACTCCGATCCTCTAACAGTGCCAGTGCTCATGCTCTTATCCCGATTTCAGTTTGTAAGTCAGCGATCCGTTTTTGTTCCCATCGACGTTAAGTGCAGAGTGCCTCCCTCACCACCCTGCTAATCTCAGCTGATTCACATCGATGATGCATCATTGGATGCATGGCGTCAGAATGACTTGGTGTCTGTCATCGAGACCCTTTCGCGTGAAGCCCCAGGCGGTAATCATCACAGGCTCGCCAACCTTGCGCTTGTTCGCGCGCGCTTAAAGCAATGGGACTTGGCCGAACAGGATGCGCGTGCGGTAACTGTTCGCCGTTGATTTTTGGTCATGGCTTGATTTTCTCCCTATGAAGTCGATCGGTGTCCAACCCACAATCTTAGCGCACGTCGCGATGAGCATCGCGCTTGCTGGTCAAGGAAAGCTGGGTTCTGCAAAGCAGGAGTTCAACCGTGTATTTTTGTACCCCGGGGCTGGGAGTGCGTGTCTTCTCTTACTTATCAAGGTACCCATACAGTTCCACCTTGTTGGCCCTGCTGACAGGTCCGTTCCTCGTACAGTCTATCATCATCTTTGAAAGGGGAGGGGACGCTGAAGCCATGAGGCGCGTGGCGGACCTTGCCAGGGCTGTTGCGGAAGCGGATAGGCCGTTGTGTCGTACAGTTCAGGTCAACGCCTCTATTTAATCCATAGGTTATGCGAATCTGAAATCTTCCGCAGGCGTACATGCAACTTCTCGTTGGGAAAACTCTTCTGAACGAACACGACTATCAGGGAGCATTGCGGTCTTTCGCGACTGCGGGTGCTTTGGCCCCTTTCCCCATCCTTCCAGCACTAGAGACTATATCGCTGGTCGGTCCCTTCTTTGAGTGTGTCCCTCAGAATGTTCACATTTTGTGTTAGACGTTCGGATGGGACTTTGGCTACTTGCTACTTAGCATTCGCCAGCAAACATGCGAGGCCCTGTATGCGGCGTCCCAGATTAGCGATGCAGTCGAGTCATTACGCACCATGTTGGATGAGTTCGAGCCAACGATACGAAACAATGCAAAGCTGAGCAACTGGCTAGAAAGTAGGTTCCGCGTAGTAGCGGTCTCGGTTGATTTCTAACCATCCATTAGATTTCAATCGTGAGTGCGTTGGGGCGTCGGAAGCTGCGGGTGACTCGGCCCTGGCCAGTGGGAACCATGAGGGAGCGATCGCGCATTACACAGCTGCATTGTCGCTCGATCCTCCATCGCGAGCAGATATCGTTGCGAAGCGGGACAAGGCGCAAGCAGCTATAGGCACAGTGGACGATGCCACGAATGATCTGGACAAGGTGGGTGTACTCGAGCCATGCCAAGCCGTGTTTCTCAGGTTAGGAGGAAGCCCACTCGATTTCGTATTCTCGTTATTGGACGGGCTAATTCTGGAAAAACCACGCTCCTTCAAAGAGTTTGCAAGACGAATGAACTCCCAGTCGTCCGCGATCGAAATGGCAATAGGGTGAGTGCACGACTCTGTCCTAGAAAGATGCTGATGGATCGTGTCAGATTGATGCCGATGTCAGGGGGACGTCCGGTGTGGGTATGCCCTGCTCCCGACACCCGCCATGTCTGACGGTTGCTTATAGCGTGGCGAACAAGATATTGAACACGAAATTTCATTCAAGAGCAATGACCGCTTCGTTTTTCACGATTCAAGAGGGTTTGAGGCTGGCAGAGAGGATGGGCTTAAGAGAATCCAGTCCTTCATTGAAGGACGTGCAAAGGAGCGGAAATTGAGTGACCGCCTGGATGCCATATGGTTCGAGTTCATTACCGTGGCAATAACGCACACTGATATTTTGAGTGATAGGTACTGCATTCCGATGAACGAGGAACGCCGACCAATCACGGCAGCAGAAGAATTCTTCTTCGAGAATTGTGGTACTGGAGAGGGTAAGGAAACATATGATTCAAGGAATGTACTGACCTTGCATACAGTGCCAGTAATAGCCATATTCACGATGCTTGATTCTCTCCACATGGTCGCACTGGGGAGGTTGATCAATCAAGGAAAAGGGATTCGAGACGCACGTGCAATGGCTCCAAAGCATGCGGAGGAGATATTTGAGAAAGGTGGCTACGTCGAGATGCTGAAACGAAAAAGGTTTCCTCCTGACGATGTTGTATACACGAGTCGTGAGTGTGTAATCGATGCTCGTGGTGCAGTATCATCTAAGTGGTGTGATCGATAGGCATGAATGAAGAAGGGGCAGATTGCAGCGAACTCATAGGTCGCACGGTAGCAGTGCTAGATAATAGAAAAAATCTTGCTCAGCAAGACACCATAGCCTCTCCTCTTGTAGTCCGTGTCACAGGTAAGCCATCCCAACTGGGACCACAGTGCCATGTTCAACCCAT
>JBBPKK010001059.1:0-12443 GCA_038089215.1 Tylopilus vinaceipallidus | reverse complement strand
CAAAGCCTTGTCCAACTTCTCAACCACACATTCTTCATCAACCAAATTGCCAGCATTATCTAACCATTCTTCATCAACCTCAGATATTGGACATTTTGCCTTTAGATCAGCCTCAAGCTTGGCCTTTTGATGATGTGTTTGGTCACAAAGCTTCTTTAGGCCCTTCTTAAGTGTATCAAGACCACTGTGAGGTTTCATGGGAACAGAGTGGACATCAGCTTGGGCCATCATTGCCATGTCAGGCTGTGAAAATTCATTTTTTGAGTATATTATATAATAGAAAACTTCCTAATTAAGTAGTATTAAACTTAAACATATGGGTTATCACCCTTGAAAATGGGTATGGGGTATGGGATATGGGATAAGTATGTGAAATTACTGCAAACCAAGTTGGGAAATCCAAAAAGCTATGGGTTAGGAGGGAGTATGGGATATCTGGGGTATGGGATAAGAGGGAGTCGACTGTAGTTACATTGCTCTTTTGTCATTTTATGGGAGCTAAAGGCTACTGGGTGCCATTTCCCTTCCTTTTCCATAGATAGCACTGCCCCAGTTGCAAATAAGGATGCATCACACTCCAGGTGATATTTCGCATCATAGTCCGGGTATGCTAATATTGGTGCAGAGGTGAAGGCCTCTTTCATCCTATCGAAGGACCTCTGCTGCTCCTCTCCCCAGACCCACACCTTATCCTTTTTGGTGAGTTCCGTAAGGGGTTGGGCTATCTTGGAGAATTTGTCGATGAATTGTCGATAGAAGTTGGCCAGACCCAAGAAGCTTCTTACTCCTTTTACATTTGTGGGGACTGGCCAATCTAGCACTCCCTTCTTTTTGGAGTCCAACATTCTGATTCCTTGGCTGGTTACATCCATCCCCAGCATTTCGACTCATTCTACCGAGAAGAAGCATTGTTCTGGTTTGATAAATAGGTCAGCTTCCTTTAACCATTGTAGCACCTTTAATACTGCTTGATCGTGTAGTTTCTGATCGGTGCTTTTGGTAAATACTAAAATATTGTCCATATATACGATGACAAAGGAATCCATGTCTGACAGGGTATCGTTCATCATGGCTTGAAAGGTAGCTGGCGAATTGTTTAGCCCGAAAAACATTACCAGGGGTTTGTAACTCCCGTCTTCGGTGGTAAATGCTGCTTTCCATTTGTCATCTTTGATGTGGACGTTGTTGTACCCCCATCGGAGATCCATCTTGGTAAATAATTTAGCCCCTTTTAGTTTATCTATCAACTGCGAAATCAATGGCAAGGGGTAGCCATTTGGGATCGTCCAGCTATTCAAGTAACGGTAATCCTGTACCATTCTTTTCGTTCCTTCCTTTTTGGGTATGAAGAATACTGGCAACATTTGAGGGGATTTGGATGGCCAGATATAGCCCTTTTGAAGCTGTTCTGTCATGAAGGCCTTTACCTCTTCCTTCTCTTCTTGCGACATTAGGTACACTTTCACCTTTTTGGGCATGAAGCCCTCCTTTAGGTCGATAGAATGGTCCCACAGTCGTCTTTTCGGCATTCTTTCAGAAGCCTTTTTTGTGAAGAGATCTAGGTACTTGTGGTATTGCATAGGGACGAGTTCCTCTGCCGTCTTTTCTACCTTTTTAGGTGGTATAACCTCCATTTTCTTTATGTGATGGTACACGTACGGGGCGTTTTCTATTTCTTCCTCTTCCAAGCATCTTAGGAGAACCAATCGGTCGGATAGGAGATAGCAGGTACGGGGGCACTTTGTCAATTTTACTTCCCCCGTTATCCAGTTTATTTCTGGGTTGTGCTTCTTTAGCCACATGTACCCCAGAATCATTGGTACCTTTCCTAGATCTGTTACCTCGGCTTCAAGTTTCTCACGATGCCCCTGGTAGTCGACGATCAACTCAGTGGTGTGAGTGATGTTCCCAGCACTATTCTTCATTCCATCTACATTGAATACTGGGATTGGTCGTTCTAGTCTCTTCAGGGGTATCTTGTTATCGTGAGCCCATTGCTTGTCAATGAAGATTCCGTTGGCTCCACTGTCCAACAGTGCTTTTGCCCTGATCATCCGGTATTTTTCTGTGGATGGGGCCACCTTTACTCCTAATTTTATTTCGGATGCGGCTATGGAGCGGACCACTATCCTATCAGGGATTTCTTGCATAAATATTTTTTGTTTTTGAGTAGCCAAATTAAGCCCAGATTCCTGTCTGGCGTGCTCAGGCTCTTCCTGAGTTGTGGCTTCGGTTATGTCATTGAAATAAGTTACCGATTCGGAGTCTGATAGTAATACATCAAAATAAGTATTTTTGGTTTTTTCTTTTATTTGTCCAAAATAGTCCTCGGCTACACAACCACCCTGACTGGTTATGTGCCTTATTCTTTTCCCGCCTTGGCCTCTTTCGCCTTGGCATTCAACACATCTGTGAAGTAAGCTTTCGCTTCTTCAAAGCCCATTTCTTTTATGGACTTGGGTGTTTCTCTAGCCTTCCCCTTGTGGCTAGCTCGGACATTATCACCTTCCCGGTCTGAGTCGCTGTCATCGCCACTCTCCTTTTGAGCAGCTCGAGCCTTGCGAGATTTGCCTCGTTTTGAGCAATCCTTTTGATGCCCTCCCCCAAGGAACTTGCATTCGCTGCAAGGTTGCTTAGGCTTTTTGCAATCACGAACGAGGTGGTCACCATTGCAATTGAAACACTTACCCTTTTGGGCAGCATCGATGTCCATAGCATTCGGGTCATGCCGGTTGGACGGTCCGGCTGACGCATTGTTGCCCCATTTTTTGTTTGAGCTTCGGGCAAGCTCGAATTGTTTGAACGTGTTTCCGACGTTCCTCACTTGGCCAATCCAATCGGCTAAATTGGTTGGGGCTTCGTCCCCATGGAGATTGAGGGAGATGTGGCGCACTATCTCCTCTTGGGCATTCTTGACTAAGAGGTGGATGCCCATCACCTCATCTATCCCGGCATACCAGTACAGAGTTTCCCATTGCGTTAGGTAGGCCTCTGTTTGCCTGGTTCCTTGTTTGAGGGTCTGGAGTTCCCTCAATGCTCTCCCTTGTCTTGTTGCAGACCTGAAGCGGTGGGAGAGTTCCTTCTCCAGGTCTTTGACGGTCCACCATTGGTTATCTGCCAGCTTTGTCTCGATATGGAACCTGGCCCACTTGCCAGCTCCATTCTTGTCTCCTTCTTTTTCTGAACCGATCCGAGACAGGACAGCCAGGGTGACTTCCTTCTTTGAGGCAAAGGTCTCCTGATTCATTTGCAGGTACACCTGCATTTTGATCCACCACTCATCAAAGCGACTATAGTCGCCACTGAACGATCCGGGATCAGGGATCGGATCAACCTTTTTTGTGACCTTTACCTCGGCCCAAGGTCCTTGTGCTGCCATTTCGGCTGCCGCAGCTTTTGCTTCAGCTGCAGCCACTCTCTTCTCAGCTGCAGCAAGCTGAGTTTGGAGTCCTGCCAGCAGGACTTGCATGTCATGGATCTGCTGCGTGAAATCCATTCTTTTAGGGGAGGGGGGAATTGATTCAGAAGAGTCGGAAATGGTGGTTTATTTTACTAGTACTGACTACTTCCTAGTAAGAATCTTTGGCCTGGGATCGTAAGGCCTATTGCGCTTTTCTCTAAGCGACTTTTTTTGTTGCTCCCTTTGGAGTCTTCTTGGTGTGCCATTAGGCTTGGCGTGGGGTACGTAAAATGTTTGTACTAGGTTACCATTTGGTCCTAGGTCAAACCTTGCCTGCTTCTTCTGAGGTGGGGGTGTATACTTGTATAGCCGCTCTGCAGGGAAGAATTCCTGGGTGGCGGGGAGTGGGAGTGGTTCGAGAGAAGCGAGGTCTATCTCCTCCTCTTCGACTTTGACCGTTACTTGGTCGTTGGGGCTGAATTTGTATTCCAGTTCATTTTCTGGTTTGACCTTTACTCGTATGGTGATGTGACCGGTTTCCCAGTTGAGAGTTTGGGTAGGGTGGGCAACCCTGATCATCCTTTTTCTAAAGAAATGGGAGGGCTAGTCTCGCTCGACTGTTATTCCAATCAGGTCAGCGACCTTCCTGACTTGGTTCGTATGTCAACAGCTGGTGGGCACAAGACCGCTCTTGCACCAACTGTGACTGGTACTATGTAGACTAGAATAAATGTGCCTCACGTGGACATGCCTTTCGGCAATAGAAGGGAAAATGGGTTTTGCCGCGGTGTTTAAACCTTTAAAGCCTCTCGAGGCTATGGACTACTCCACAAATAGGTCGCTAAGAGTCTATCCTTCCGTATAGGGAGTGGCTACTTAAAAATGAAGGGGGTGCCCAAGAAGATGAAGTCCCATATGTATAAGCCTTGGGTCTGGCTATGGTTTGGAAGTTTTAAGTACTTCCTGACTTTTGGAGAGTAGGGTGAGAGTAAGAAGTTAAGTCCTATGAAGCACAACCTATTACCAGTGTATAGCGTGGCTCAGGCTACTCTCTCAAGGCTTATAACAAGTCAAGTAATGGGGAATGCCACAAGGACTTAACTAAGATCCTTGGGCAATATCATTCAAGTATATATACCATAGGGACATGTTTGTACATATTGACTACTGGTCCGTGCATATCTACATAGCATGATGTCATGTGGAAAAAGAAGACTACATATGACGTATCGTGAGAATCGTGCCTAACATGAGGCAGTCTAGAGTGCCACAAGGCACAGCGATCAAAGATAAGCACCACGAGGCATGGAGATTAAATACACAAGGCAGATAAGGGTCTAGCCCCTACCACATGCGTGCCTGACATCCGGACAGCTCGGATCTCTCCAAGCCAGTTGTCATGTGAACTGGTCATGTGCTAAGTCTCACGGTCATGTGCTCATTAAAGTGTAAGTCCATCGAGTGTGATACTGGCAGCTTAGGGCAAATCGTAACATTATGTGATGACCAGCTTGGAGGAATCTAGGCTGTCCAGTGTCAGACATGCATGTGATAGGAGCTAGATTCTTATCTGCCTTGTATATTTAATTACCATATCTTATTACATTTTTCTTTGATCATCACACTTGATGGCACTCTAGACTACCTTATATTAGGCATGACTCTAACAATATGTCATATGTTTACTTATTTCTCTCACACTATATCATGCTATGTAGATATACATGTTATGCGAGGTACAACATAGTACAAGTGATTTAGCAAAGCAATATGAAGTCTCAACATTCACAAGTTGCTCACTAACATAGAGCTAATGACACTTGCCTCAAAAATGGTACTAAGAGTGATTGCAGGCCAATTGACTCAAAGAATGCTAAACATTACATTGGATTGCATAGATTTAGCTGGAGAAACTTCCCAGAAAATCTGAGAGCTTATGTATATACATACAGTGTTGTTCAGGGCAAGTAACAAAAAGACAAAAGAGGAATGCTTGTCATATCCCGAAAACCACAAAGTGCAACTCCACCATATCTGGTACCAACTCCGGTACCAACCCCAGTTTGATTTCTATTACCTCTGTACTTATGACACTCGGACTTGTAGTTTAGTAATACCCTATGACCCTCTCTCTCTTATGATCTATTTCGTTACTCATCTCTTACGTTCCATTCTTCACTTAGATACCTTCGAGACCAGTGCTCACCTAGGAGCACAGCTCCAAGGTGATGCCCGGCACATGTTTACCTCCGACCCTCCGGTATGTTCTGTCATCCGACATCTGGACTTAGTAATACAATTCCCTCCATATATAAACTCCGTAGAATATGCCATGTATTTCTTCAGTTTGAATATCAACAGAACTAGGCGTTCTCCCACCTCGCCTTTGGTTGTCGTTGCACGACTACCAACTCCGACCTCCGACCTCTCTGCAAATCCAGGACCGAGTCAAAGCAAGGGCACACCACATACAGTGAAGCCAAGTCCCGTCCGACCCCCTCAACTCCGGACCTTTGGAGTTACCCCGAGTCCGTCACCCGAGTTTAACAATGCTGCAGGAAAGCATTGCAACCAATAAGTAACTGTCAGGACAATATCCACAGCATTAGAAGATTCCAAAAGGAGGGGTGAAGATAACTAGAGGAAGACACAGCCTAGATATCAAGTGATAAGGATAAGAAGATGAAGGGAAAGGCATACAGTGACCTCAAAAACCCTTTCCATGTTGACCTTGATGGTAGTGTGGAGAGCACACTGCAAATTTGAATGAGATCCCTGTTGTTACGATATATTTAATTTTTTAAACCTAACTTTCACTTTAACCTTATTGGGAACCCTAGTGATGTCATTGGTCTAGACCTTAGCTTAGAAAGCAGGCTCTCACGATATATCATATGTTGACTGATAGTTCTCACACTATGTCATCATAGTTCCCACCTTATCTCTTATCTATCACCTCATGTATGCTTAGTCATCTGGTAGGCTAGTAATATATAAAGGCTCAGTTGGTTGACTGGTTCCCTAGTCTAATCATCTTGGGACCTGCCTTATTGGAGATACCCCAACTGTTGTGTAGGCTCAACCACTGTAGAGAACGGCTGTTCCCTATGGTTGAATCCTTACATCATGATCCCATGCCATTCTGCCTTCACAACACTTTCTGTCAGGTTTCCGATGTGTGTGGCCACTTCCCACACTCATTCTGTCACCTTCCCACGATGTCTGCCGCTTTCCCGTGCTGTTTCCGCCACTTTCTGTCTCAAATCACTGTTGGAATCATCCTGTTATTGCTGTCTGCCATGTCCCGTTTGTCCTGTCAGTCTGTGGGTAGGTTGTTTTACACTTTCCGTCTATTTTTATGACTTTCCATCCCCATTGGCACCATCCTGTCTGACGGAACCACTTGTTTTCTGATGGAACCACTTATTTTTGGTCGGTATGTACTTTTCGGCCACGGAAACTACTTTATGGTATGGGTAGAGTCTTGGGTATGCCCGGGACTATAAAGTATTGTCATTCTGACTTTGAAACAAATCTTCCTACATCTTTCCATTTACCATCTAAAATGTCCCGTCTGTTTCCGCCATCGCCATTGCCGTTCTTGACCATCCTGTTGGTCTATCATGCTCTTTACAACCTGGCTGGTCCTGCATTCCACCCAGGAGTGTCCAGACCCACCGTTTCTCGACATACCGCACTTGGGACAGTAAGCCCCAGTACTCTCTGACTGCATCCCTCTTCCTGCTCTCTCTGGGGACGAACCTATCACATCCCCTTCACCCTGTCTGCAGTCCACCTGCTACAAGAGCAGCTTGGATTATCGTTCTTCAACTGGAGCCCACCACAAGGGAGTTAGAGAAGACATACAGAAGGACACCTGGGCCATTCCCCTTCTCTTCCACTAAATTTTTTGCCTTCCAATTTCTGTTTCATCACTTTCCAAGCCCTAGCACTGCTTCTGACATGTACTGACTGGTCCGACTACACTGAAGGGTCTTCATTTCACATTCCACTATCATATACCTCACCTATCACTCCAGGTTGACACTTGTGAGACTCAGGATGTGTGCCATGCACCTTTCTGAGTATATTTCTTTCATTTTCTTTGATATTAGCACCTCTGTCACTGCCTCATTTGAGTCCAGACCCCTTTTATGTTACTTGCTGTCATTCTGACCCTTAGCCACCCTTTCCCATGCTTCATGTTCTGGTTCTGTCTCTTCATTATTGCCTTTTCAGTCCACTTCTGTCCCATCTAGCTTTTTCATACATTCTGCTTCTGTCGGCAACTTTTGTTATGGCTAACTGATTGCTCATTGGCCGGCTTCCATTCTGCACCAGCCCAGATGTGCTGTAAAACGTAGATCTGTGCTGTTCTTGTAGCAGGCAGACTGCAGATAGCTGAAGGGGATGCAAATGGTTCATCCCCGGAGAGACCAGAGAGGCCGTACAGGTAGGAGAGTGCTAGGTCTTATGGCCTGAGGTGGTAGACAGGTGCCCAACTGTTTCCAGGTGAAGCAGTGGGTCTTCTGGGTCATAAGAAGTGTAAATGACCAATGGGATGGTCAAGAATGGCAGTCATGGCGGTGGAAACGGTCCGGTGGATGTAAATAGGCAGTGGAAAAGATGTGGAAAGCTTCTTTGTGTATGTAAGCAACAGTGCTTTATAGTCTGGGCATTCCCAGGACTGTACAAACACTGTAAAGTAGTTTCCAATGTAGCAAAAGTGTCTCCCAACCAAAAACAAAGTGTTCCAAGTGAAAATAGAAAGTTCCGACCTCTTCCAACATGTTTCGGAAGGTGGAAAGACACCAGTACCATCGGAAAAATAATGAAATGGAAGAAACATAGAAGTAAACTCATTCAAGGACAGAATGGTTGGATGGGATGACACAGAAGGCTGATTCTAAGAGTTCTTCCGACAGGAAGACAGTGGAAGCAGCGCGGAAAAGTAGTGGGCACTGCAGGTAAGCAGTGGAAGAGTTGTCGGAAGACTACAAAGACTGTAGCTCCATCTGGAAACATCTGGTGAGCATTGCATAGGGCATAAAAGGGGATTTCAAACATAGGGAAACTTGGTTTCCTACATCTGCAGGGGGCTTGAATGCTGACTGTCCCCAGTCAGAGGCTCAGAGGGGTGACATGTTGGATGAGGGATTGGAAGAAGTCCAGAAGAGATAGGCCACTAATCAGAAGCTACAAGGATGATTGGAAGGTTTGAAAGATAACACCATGGTACAGGATAGAAGCCAGATGATAATATGACCATCTGACAAGGCAGGAATCCGATGCTCCCAGGGGCCAGTGACATAGGATGTCCAAAAATGAATGTGTTGTGATAGACTCTACTGATAATATGATTGATATCTAGATGGCGGTAACTGTGGATGCATCCATGATGTAGGCTGGTTATGATGAGTGTGGCAGTGCAGGAAAATGATGTTTCAACTGTCAGAAGCCCGGAAGTGTAGGAAAATAAAGTTCCAGCCACTTGGAAGGCAGTGGAAAAGGCAAAGGCTGCTAGAATATCTTCTATCTGATTCATTTCCATGCCTTCGATATCCAGTGTCAATGTCCCATCCATGTCCAGTCCTTTGGGTGGCTGTGTGGTATGAATAGTATCAATCAATGGGATGGAAAGAATAAAATGGAACAAAAGAACAAAAATGAAATGGAAACTCTTATCCTCCAGTGGTGATATCTCTTTCACTCTGGGTGGATTGACTTTTTCTTCATCGGATGGGTCTGGTTTGACAAAAACAAGGGGCATGGCACTGGCACATGCAGTAGAAATCTGAATGGGTAGCTAAGAGTGTCCATGATGCAATGGAACAGATACTTTGGCAAATAAATGGAATGCTATCATATGGTGGCAGTGTTTTTTTTCCTTTTATGACAATGTTTTGGTGACTGTTTTTGTTATCAATGGGTGTGCAGTATGTGTAGGATGGAACTATTAGACAGAAGACAAACACCAGGTAAATACCAGGATAAAAAGACTGTGAATGAGACACTGGTCAAATCCCAGGATGAAACAGAGGTGGCCGGCCGAATACTGGGGTAAAAATGGTATTGTACGTGCAGTGTGGCTGGTTTAACAATGGTCTGGTGGCTTGTCAGGAGGCTTTTTGGGCATAGAAATGTGCAGATTGTCATAGCCCAGCACAGGAAACTCTGATTGGAAGTTGTTGAATGTGTTTCTGGTACTGATGGTGGCTGCAGGGGACTCAGAAGTGCTTTCTAGTAGTTTCGCATCTTCATAAGCCAGCTTGGCCACATCTACTCCTGTTGGAACAACTATTTCTTCATCAGGCTGGCATTGAAATCTAACAAAAATGAAGATAAGCATGATATACCAGTGTGCTAAGTGAAGCCAGCACACACCGGTCCACAGGGGACTTGTAATGATGTCCTCCTGGACATCAACAGAAGGCAAAGGAAGGGAATGGGCAGGTGGGAATAGGTGTAATGGTGGATACAAAACTTCAGAAGGTGATTGAAAAAAAGAAATGGATAATTTAAAAGGCAAGTACTGATTTCAGATTGATAAAATGAAAAATGGCAGAGCTGAAGTGGATAAACTTCCATGGTCTGAAAATGTCAGCATACTTGAAAGGCCACAAAAAGAAAGGCCTGGACCACCCGGAAGAAAACCTGGCAAAAGAGGGTGACTAGGTGGGTCAGCACCTGATGACAGCTGATCACATGGAATGGAGGTAGAAAAAGGCTTCCGAGCCATTGGGACATACTCAGGTGAATAAATAAGTCTGGAAGAGCAAGCAGAAGGTAAACAAATGACTGGAAAAGAAAATACAGGGCATAGAAGGAAAGATGGCTGTGTAGAAAGGCATGTTCATGAACTAATAAGTAGTAAAAGATGCACCAGGTCTGATGTGATACTTCTGGCAACCTCAGCCACATTCAGAAGGCTCGGAAGTGCAGAAAAAGGTGTCAGAACTTCTAGAAGACTGTCCATAACTGTATAGGCCTGCATAACATCAGTATTGGCAATGGTAGAAGATTGTACCAGTGGCATATAAGGTTCTGCCAAGTCAGAAGGTGGGTCCAATGCTTCCGATAGCGTGGGAAAATCGATCGGAAGGCTTCTGATGGTGTGATAAAAGACTGGAATATCCTCCATTGCATTGGTTGTCGTGGCCACTGGTATGAAAGTAGCTGATGGTTCAGTATGCGAGGGTTCCAATGGTGCAATGATGTTGGAAGAGGTGGAAGGACTGTCAGAAGACTCTAGAAATGTGGGAAGGTGTGTCAGAAGAATGCTAACAGCATGACATAATGAAGAAACTAGTTCTGAACTGTCAGTGTCAGTATACACCTGAGTAGCAGAAATGGAAACTGTGGTAACCAGCTCCGATGCTTCTGACAGAATGGGAAAATATGTCAGAACCTCTGCAGTGGTGTTTAAGTAGACATGGGAAGGTTCTGAGTCCATGCAAAAATCATTCTGTTGAATGTCAGTGTATTCAGCTGGTAATGAAATGATGGAAGGAATATGGGCATGAATGTCTGAGACATAAGTGTCTTTTGGTCAGCTAGGTATCCTTGGAAGCCCTGGAAGAGATGCCGGCAGTGGTGTGTCCACTTTCGGAAGGTCTCAGCCTGAAAAGGATGGGCCAACGGGGCTAAAATGGTTAGAAACTGCTGGAACAGAAAGAAAAAGTGTTGTGGTGGAAAAAATGTCAAAAGAAGGATAAGAGCCTTCTGGATGAATATCTAGGTGAACTATGCATAAATGGTGGCAGATGTAGTCCTGTAGGTCAGCTGGAAAACCATAAAGAAACCAACTATCACTCTCAGACTTGGATAGTCCAATGGACATCAATGCTGTAGTAATGACTCTAAACTTCTGGTAGTACTCTCCAAGCACATCCAAGTCTTGCATCAGGGTGTTGCGGGAGTCCTGTGTTAGCTGTTCAAGGTCTGAGATAGAATACTGGTGCTTAAGCTTGCATCCAGGATACAAATCTATTACAGCAGCAACAAAGGTAGTCCAGTCAGCAGGCATAAAGTGTGCTTCTGGCAGGGAATCCCAAAGGTCAGCATCATCAATATTTGCATACCACATGGTGGCTGTGATCTTCTCAGCATCGGTTACATGAAGTGGTGTAATGAGTGCCTCTATGTCATCTAGGAACCAAAGCAAGGTTGATGGTGTCCCATCAAAATGTAGTGCTTCTGGATTTCTTCAAAATGGAAGCTGCTGCAGAAACTGTTGGTTAGCCATTTTGGATAGGAAAATGAAGGGTAGTCAAGTGGTGTGGAATATGGAAAATGCCATAGTAATAGTGAAATAAACCAAAAGAGGAGCAAGGAAGAGTGGCAGTGCTCAGATAAGTGTGCCACATGGCTCTGAATGTCTAGTGAAATGATTGCTGGCAGTTACTAGGAATTAGAAGTGTTGGATGAGTCAGAATAATGTCATATGTGTCAGAATAAGTGGGAAAATGTTGGAAGGTGACAAGATTGAAATCGGAAGGGTGAAAAATGAGTGGCAGGGGCAAGTTGCCTAGATATCCTTCTGTATATCTCTACTGAATCCCTCACAGTGGGCTCCAGTTGTAAAACATAGATCTGTGCTGCTCTTGTAGCAGGCAGACTGCAGATAGGTGAAGGGGATGTGAATGGTTTGTCCCCAGAGAGATCAGAGAGGCCATACAGGTAGGAGAGTGCTACAGTGAGCAACAAAACCATTGCAATGCCTAACCTCAATCTGGTGCATGAAGTGCACCACAATCACATGTGGGAATTCCGCTTAGCTTTGGTGATACCAAATATAGTAGTCACTCTTGGCTACAAACCATTCCCCTATGTCATGTGATTTAAATCACAGCCACATGAGATATACTCCAATTAATCAAGGGTACTCATTGCAATGGTTTTGTTGCTGACATTAAGGGTATTATAAATTAGTATGAAGTGTATCCTCCTTTGGCCTCAATCACCTCCTGAATCCTCCTGGGCATACTCTGAATCAATCTTTGACATTCCTCTATTCCAATCTTCTCCCACTCCACTTGAATGC
>JBBPKK010001058.1:0-12444 GCA_038089215.1 Tylopilus vinaceipallidus | reverse complement strand
AGGTGAGATCAAAATCAATAGGATTGGATCAGATGGGCAAGAATATGTGTGGAAAAAGAAAGAAGAGGCACTTTCTTCCAGAGAGATCAAAGGTATAGTCAAGTTTGGAGGAGGATTACTTATGGTATGGGGCTGTGTTGGGTGGAATGGTGTGGGAGTTTTGAATGAAGTTGAGTGAAAGATGGATGCTGAACAGTATGTGGCCATTTTGGAGGAAGGCTTGTTGCAGAGCATAAAAAATTCTGGAATTCCTACAGATGAAATCATCTTTCAACAAGATAATGATTTCAAGCATACTTCCAAAAAAGCCCAAACCTGGTTTGAGGAGCAAGATATCAAGCTTTTGAATTGGCCTGCTCAATCCCCAGACCTTAATCCTATTGAACATACTTGAGGTCATCTCAAAAGATACCTTTCTGATTATGAAAGGAGATTTACAGGAGTTTATGAATTGTGGGATAGGGTGGTGATAGAGTGGGGGAAGATATCTGTGGAGAAGTGTCAGAAATGGATAGAAAGCATGCCTAGAAGGATTCAAGCAATCATTAAGGCAAAGGGAGGTCATACCAAGTACTAAATACCATTTGTTGTATAAAGTCAAAAAACTGTCCCAATGAGTTGTCATTTTAATATGGCTACCATATTACCAAATAATTACCAAATCCTTAGATCCAAGAACAAATAGAAAGCCAGGAATAGGCACTCCATTTCATACACTCACAGTTAGTGGTGATAATTAGAGACCATTGAGAACCATTGCATTTAGTGCAAAACATACAAACATTGGGACAGTTTTTTGACCCACTGTAAGTCCCTTGTGGCATTCCCTTGTCCACATTCTTTCCTTTTATAAGCCTAGTGAGAGTAGCCTGAGCCACACTATATGCTGGTCATAGGTTGCGCTTCAAGAAGCGCAGAATTCAGAAGGCTTTGAAAAACATACTTTACAGGAAAGCTCCCGGGAACAAGAGTCTTCCTCCCTTCAGTCTGGACCCTCAGATTCTTCCACTTCACACAGTTGAACATCTTCTGTTTCATCTTCTGACACCTTTTCCACAGCTTCTTCAGACCTTTCTACTCATATCCATCTCCTTCCACTCCCAAACATCGGAAAAATGTCAAATGCTCAAGCATTCCAGATGCTGCTCCAAGGTGCTTCCAGCATACCGAAGTTTGATGGGAAAAGTCGTTCCCTTCTGCATCTCTTTGATGAGATTGAATATTTAGGTGCTGCTGCAGGACTGGACCCCCAAGGACACATCAAGGCTGCAATCCGGTATGCAGAACTGGCAGAAGCTGACCTTTGGGGTTCCCTTCCAGAAGCCACAGGTGGCAACTGGGATGCTTTTGTGAAGGCAGTCAAGGAATTGTATCTGGGTTGTGACAGTGCTAATAGATTTTGTGTCAGTGACCTGCAGCTCATCATACAGAAATTTCGAACCAAGCCCATGTGTAACCAAGATGATTTTGGAGAGTATCATTGGGCATTCCTTCCAGTTGCCAGCCATTTGAAAATGAATGACAAGATATCAGAATGAGGAAAGAACGTTGCCTTCATGTATGGCTATCTGCCAGATGTAGAACAGAGATTGCAGGCCTGGTTGGCTATTGTCAAGTCTGACATACACCCAAATGAGCCATACCCCATGGTGGATGTGGTCAAGGAGGCTAGGTTTCTTTTGACAGGGCCAGCACTGGCCAGCTCTGCACCCATGACATTCCTAACACCTAACTTTCCTTCCCCAACCATTCCGGCCAACCCACCTTCTAGCCAATGCATGTCATCTTCTGGCCCTACCAGACAACCATCATCAGTACCACCAGCACCCACTGTTAAGCAAGAATTTCAATTGTCCGGACAAGGTGGTCACACTAACAGCCACATGTGTGCCTGGTGTGACTTATTTGGGCACTACATGTGAGAGTGTCAAGATTGCTCGGATTGGATGAATGCCGGCCAAGTTATTCAAGGGCCTGATGGATGGTTATATCTTCCGGACAGAAGCCATATCCCATGGATCCCAGGTTGCGTCAGCATCAAAGGCTGTGTTGAGCATTTGGAGGCAGAATGAGCAGCTGCCGGGACACCCTTGCCATCCAGGTCTGGAAGCATATCAAATGACTGCTGAGACAAGCCCCCACATGTGACTGCCAGGATCTTGGCTATCACTTGGCTGGATGCAGACATAGATGCAGTGCTCGACATTGATCCATCAGTGTTTCATGCAACCACAAACTATTCATCTTCTTGTGATATATCTGATCCAGAATTCCAACCATTCTTGGCTCAGGTGTGGGCCAATTTTCAAATGAACAAGGGATTGGGAAGCACTTCAGCCAAAGAAAGACATGTCCAGTTTGATGGGGTAGCAGTACTGAAAATGCCACCCCTGCCTAACCCATGTGCTGCCTCTGTATCGGAAGAAATCAAGTCACCAGAAATACATTAGGCCAGCAGCTCAGGGGCTGCAGGTTCTTCTAAGCCCCATGGCCACACTCAATCTACTTCCTCTTCTGCCTCTTCTGCCTCCCCCGCTTCATCTTCCGCCACACCAGCAGTACCTTATCCACCCACATTCACTCCAAGCAGCCAGTACTGCTATACATTTCCATTAGAGGATGAGACCGCACCATGCTGCGTTCTGGATAATGTACTGGGCATGCCAGTATCAGTACCAATCAAGGATCTCATAGCTGTTAGCCCTGACGTTTGGAAGCACTTTCGGGAATTGATGGCAATGAAATGGGTCTCTACTTCCTCTCCCGCCCCTACTAATGTTGTGCAGGTCAATGAGCTATCTGGCCAGGATCCAGGCATGGTGGACCAGGAATTTCGTGACCAGGTCATTCAAAATGATGAGGGGCTGATTGTTCTCACCACCACCTTCCGCTTCATTGTGTAGAGGCCCACATTGGGTCTACTAACCAATTACTTACATGCATTTTAGATTCCGGTTCAGAAATCGTAGCCATGCTGAAGCAGATTTGAGAGAGCCTTGGTGTCCCCATCCAATCCGATCACTGCATGATGATGTCCTTCACTAACACGACTTCAGATAGCATGCTCAGAGTTATCAAAAATCTTGTATTGGACTTTGGATCAGACCCACTACAGGTACCAGGTTCAAGTAGTGGAATGTGCTAACTTTGAGATTCTACTTGAAAGGCCATTCCTCTGTGTCATGAGTGCCTGGAGCTGAGACTCACCTGACGGTTCACAGGAACTAGAGTTACATGACCTGAATACTGGGAAGTAGTACATTCTGACCTGCCCATGGTCAGAAGGCTGCCCAAAATGCTGTTGGGGTGTGGCATGTTCTAACCATCACATCATCGTTGAAATGGGTTTTTGAAGATCAATGATCTGCCACTTGGTTGGGGAGATACTATTATTCCTTCTGTTTTTAACCTCTCTGCTTGTTTCCCTTCCAATTCTTCCGATATTTCTTCCACCTCTCATGTGTGGGCACTTTTCACAGGGCATTCACCCTGTTCAGCCTCATACAATTATCTCTCTTCTACTCACTCTGCTTTTATGCTGGCAGTGTGTTCCACTCTTTCCAATACCCTTTACTTTGATACCTGGTCATATTCTCTTGCTTACAAACCAGTTAGCAAGAAGGTCCACGCTGTACCAGCCCCTCTAACAGAGGAGTTCTGAGTACACCATACCCTTCCTGAGAACCCTTTGGCAAACTTGCCTCCCCTTCCAATTCTTCTGCCCAACTTTGCACCAGGTACTCACTTTATGCAAGAACATGCTGACACTCTAGATCTTGACCTGGCAAACTGGTTGTGGCCTGAAGAGCTAAAGCTTGTGCACTGGCTCATCCACATACACGAAGATGCTTTTGCTTGGGTACTGACGGAATGTGGCCAGTTTGACAAGTGGTACTTTCCGCCAGTGAAAATCCCAACAGTGCCACACACACCATGGGTGCTGTGCAACATGCCGATCCTGCCCGCCATCTATGATGGCACCCTGCAAATCATCAAGGATCGCATTGTGTTGGGGGTCTATGAGCTGTCCATTGCTTCCTACCGGTCCTGATGGTTTTGTGTTCTCAAAAAGGATGGCAAGAGCCTTTGGCTAGTCCATGACCTACAGCTGCTTAATGCCATGACCATCCAGGATGCTTCTGTCCTGCCACTAGTCAAACATTTGGTAGAATCCTTTGGCAGCTATGCAGTATCTATGATGGACCTATTCACTGGATATGACCAGCAGCTGCTTCATGTTGAATCCTGGGACCTCACATCTTTCATGATGCCACTTGGGCCCTACCGGCTGACTACTGTTCTGATGGGATATACTAATGCGGTACCGATCTACCAGGGGGACATGTGCTTCATCCTGCAAGATGAAATTCCACATCACACGTTGCCATTCATCGATGACATTCCAGTCAAGACAGTTGAAATGCGGTATCAACGTGCTGATGGCTCATATGAAACCATTCCAGGCAATAGTGGCATCCAGCAGTTCATCTGGGAGCATCCCACCATTGTAAACAGGATTTTACAGCGCTTCCAGAATATAGGCATCACCATTTCTGCCAAGAAGTTCGTTCTGGCTGCACCGAATGCCACCATCGTTGGCCACAAGTGCACCATGGATGGACAGGTGCTGCATGAGGACTGGATCCAAAAGATCTGTGACTGGCTGGTTTGTCAGAACCTCACAGAGGGTGTTCCCTTTGAGTGGGGTGAAGCCCATCTGGACGCAATGAATCGTCTGAAGGACAAGATCATTAAGTCCCTTGCACTCTGCCAGCTTGATTATGCAAGTGAGTGGGAGGTCATCCTGATGGTCAACACTTCCATGATCACTGTTGGATATATCTTATTGCAGGTCGGTGAGGATGGTAAATGGTATCCAAACTGGTTTGGCTCCATTTCATTTACAGAAGTCAAGAGCTGGTATTCACAGGCAAAGCTCGAACTTTTTGGTTTTTGCTGAGCACTTTGTGCCATTCACACATTCATTTTTGGCCTTCTGAACCTGATGGTAGAAATGGATGCAAAATATGTCAAAGGAACGATCAATAATCCTGACTTGCAGCCTAATACAACCATAAAGAGGTGGATCGCTGGCATTTTACTATTTCAATTTCATTTAGTTCATGTTGCAGCCAATCGTCATACAGGTCCTGATGGACTTTCTTGTCACCCACCATCAGATAAAGATCCGCTGGAGGACACCAATTTTGATGATTGGCTCGACAACACCTATTCCTTTGAGGTTGTAATTATAAACGATCGCATTTCATTACCTTTTGAACCGCTCTTTCCATACTTGGCATCACCTTCACTCTCTTCTGCTTCCATCATCCGAATTTCCCCACCGGAATGTGTTTACTCTGGCTTTCCAGTGATACCTAGAACTTCTTTTTCCTCTCACCCTGTGGCAGTTTTGTTCTCAGAACTTGACAAGGACTTTCCTTCCATTTCTGAGACTCGAGATATACCACATTCATTCAAGGCAAAAGCCAAGGAAGCATGTATTGCACTGATCCACTCATTCCTACAAGAATTAACATGGCCTTCCGATCTTTCTGATGCCAAATATGCATCACTTATCTCTTCCGCCCACCATTTCTTTATTCTAAACAGCTGGCTGTGGCAGCGCAGACTGCATGGGAACGATCAATTAGTTGTCACAAAAGAGAAGTGATACGGACTCATTTGGGAGGCCCACAATAGCCTCAGATACAAGGATGTCTTCACTGTCTGGACCTGCCTCCTCCTCCGTTTTTGGTGGCTGATGCTTGTTGACGACGTCAAGTGGTATATCCACACATGTCACGAGTGCTAGCTTTGTCAGACCCGTCAGATACATCCTCTGCTAACAGTTCTGATGGTTAGTGGTTTGTTCTGGAAGGTACACATCGACACAATGTTGATGCCGCATTCCAGTGGGTATTGGTATGTTCTTCATGCCCACTGTGCCTTGACCAGCTACCCTGAATGGTGTATGCTGCAGTTGGAAAATGCCTCTGGCATCACCCCCTTCATCTTTGAAGATATTCTTTGCCGTTGGGGCCCTGTGGCCAAGCTTGTCACTGATAATGGCTCAGCTTTTGTTCAGGCATTGGATATTCTCGCTGCCCAGTACCATGTCCAGCATATTCACATAGGTCTGTACAACTCTCAAGCCAATGGCATTGTTGAGCAGCGGCATTTTGATGTCCAGGAAGCCATCATGAAAGCACTCCAGAGGAGGCACCCTGGCATTGCACAGTACCCTCTGTGTTTTGGGCTGAGAGGGTAACCATTTCTAAGGCCACTGGCCTTTTCCCTTATATCATGGTTCATGGCATAGAGCCGCTTTTCCCTTTCAATCTTTCCGAAGCAACATTTCTTGTTCTGCTTCTGGAAGCTGACATTCTTCCAACTTCCGACTTAATAGGATGGTGCGCCTGACAATTGCAGAAGCGGCAGGAAGACCTGGAAGCTATCCGAGAACAAGTCCTGTGCACACACTTCAAATTGGCTGCTCAGTTTGAGGCCATGTACAGGAACTGAATCAAAAACTATGATTTCTCATCCAAAAGTCTAGTACTTGTTCAGCAAGGTCGAGAAAGAGCTGAATCAGAAGATGAAGCTGTGTTACCTTGGGCCGATGGTGGTAGTTTGCCACTTCACCAGAGGCTCATATGTATTGGCTGAGTTGGACAGCTCCATCTCAAAGCTCTGGTTTTCTGCCTTTCATGTAGTACCCTATCATGCACAGTCCCACATGTCAATGCTGGTGACACCATTTGTCAATGAAGAAACAGGCAATTCAGAAGCAGAAGAAGCAGAAGAAGTGGCTGATGAAGAATCACACTCGGAAGATGATTCATCTGATGCGAATTGAACCCTGATACCATACAAACCATCACTGTATGATATCGTTTTATCCCAGGCTTTGGCCGGTGCCTCTGTTTTACCCTGGGCTTTGGCCAGCATCTCATTCATATCATAAGTTTCATTCCAGTTTTCGTCCGGTGGTTCCATCCACATCTGGTCATTTAAAAACATCCCCCTCACTTAATCACCTCTATTCCATTTCGAAAATACACCGAAAGCAAAACAAAACAACAGAAAAAGATAGAAAACAACAAGACACACATACTGTCTATCACTATACCACCTTCGATTCTTCCAAACTTCCACTTGTTATGCTGGTGCTTCTGCACACTAATTCAGACTTCTTCCATGTGCCTGGTGTCACACCTGTTTGTTTAGTATATGACTACCATCAGCTGAAGGGTATCAGAAGATTGTGAACAGCAGGAAAGAGATTGGACAACATGAGACTCTCCCTTTATATTGGCATATCTTTTGACTTAGTTAACCATTTTCTATTTTCACAGCCACCAGCAGATCAGACTCACAGGGACATCAGACTTGGATGGGACAGGATAGGCATTGGAATGCAAGATGATGTTGTATGGACATTACAGAGCATGTGAAATGACTATCTACTTGGCGTTGTGGCTATGGAACACCTTGTTTTTGAGGTCAGCCAGCTCTCTCACTGCTTGTGCCAGCATCACCTCTTGAGCCTTGTTGGACATCATGGCAGTCCACATCGCCATCTCTAGGTGGCAGAAGCAGTCCTCCCAGTCATCCAATTGTTCTTCTGCTGTTGGCCGTGCTGCCTTCTGAGATGGTCCTGCTTCGGTTGCTCACACCTTCCCCTTCTGTACCTTCCTCAGCCATGGGGACTCCATCTCCACATCTGATTTGCTCACCTTGACAATCTCAGGCTCTGGCAGAGGCATTCATGGTACTTAAAATGTTTTCAGTCAACACCAGCACCTTAGGGAACCATGGCACTTACTATTTCTTCTTGTGGCACCCTTCCTGGTCACTGAGGCCTTCTCGCACCAACCCTTGTGGTGCTGACACAGCAGGCAGCTCCTTCTGGCAGGCCGGGCCCCTTGCAGGCAATCCACACACACTGGCAGGCAGTGCATGGTGTGCTGTGCTAGACATTCTCGCCCTTCTTCCAGGATGCCTTTGCGGGTGTGGGTTTGTCCATGGTGTTGTCTTCATGGCCCTCTTTGCCTTGGGCCACCCAAGAGCACTGTGGCCATGTAAATCACCCTTCAAAATGACAACTTGAGCAACTTACCTTGCTGCCCTTCTCACTTGTACACATCTCCACCCAAAAATCTGGGCTCATTTGAGATTCACTACAACCTTCCTCAGCTCTGCTGGCCATTGGCACACTGCACTCTTCTGCCACTTGCTCCAGCTCCCAAATGGTTTTGGTTGCCTTCATTGAGATCGCCTCAGCTGTGCAGTTCACCAAAGCAGCAGCAGCCACCACACCCTCCGCCACTCGCTGCCCCTCCCATTGGCCCCACACATGTGCCATCTGTGTGGCTGCCTTCAACTCATTCCGTTTGGCAGTAGAGAGCTTGGTGCTCCCACCAAGCTCCCAGGCAGCATTCCTGCATGCTGTGAGGTTGTTCTATGAACTGTCAGCGACCCCACTCTTTCAACCAGTTGCCTTGCTCCTCCACGAGCACCTCAGTGTTGTGCTGCCATTGCTTCTGCCTTAGGATCCAGGGCTGGTGAGGTGTTGTTGTTGTTGTTGTTGAAGAGGAAGGTGGCAAGGTTGTCAGCACTGGTGGTGCTGGTGGCATTTGCCATGAGAGAGAGAGAGGAGATCATAGTGGTTGATGAAGAAGCCACATCGGTTGCATGTCGCATTTGTGGACGCATGCCACTGCTTACATGATGATAAGGCAGAGTCTGACTGGGGACAGTCAGTTTCTAAGTCCCCCATGGATGTAAGAAACTGTTGTTTCCTGATGCTGAAATACTGCCGGGCCACCTCTTGCTACACACTCCGATGATGCTCAGCATATTCGCTCACTCTTCTGCCTGTCCTCAATGCCTTCTGCACTTTCACACAGTCTTCTGCTGTCAGCCAATGTCTTCTGATGCCGATGAAGACGGTCCTTGTTCCTGTTCACCTGCCTGAGTCCCTAGATCCGCCGGTGAGTGTCTCCTTGATTTTATATACCTTTTTCATCTGTTCGCATTCCATTACCTTGCATTTCTGCGCACAATACTTCCTCTTCCACCATCGGAAGACTTGTTTTTCTTCTTGGTACACCCCATACCTAAGGCTATGGCTGCCATTGGAACTACCTGATAGTATTCGGACATATTCTTACCCACTTACAGATGTGTCACAAACACCAGTATTGCATTATAACATGTGCCCTGTACATACAAGGAGATCTATCTACCTTTTCTCTGTGCATCCGCCAGGAGCATGAGTCCAATACTTGTCCCTGACCGTTTTCTCTCTCTTTCTTACCTTCCGTTGCCCCACATGTCACCACCATCTCTTCTGAACCCATCAGAAGACTGTAAACTGTCCTAGCAACCCTGGAAGCTGTTGGAACACCCGGTTCCAGCCCGGGCAGAGTTAGTTGTAAGACCTGAAAGCTCTAAACTTCTCCTCGAATCTTTGAATCCCTTGGGAAGAGCATATCATGCCATTTCCCCTTTCCACTGGTACCAGCTCTGGTACCAACCCCAGTTCAATCTCTTTCATCTTTATACCTATGACACCCAGACTGCACAATTAGATTACTAACACTCTATGACTTTTCCTGACATCTTACCCCTTACATCCCTCTTACATGTTTCACCTACTCCGAGGAACTCTGAGGAGATGTCACACTCTATTTTAGTTTAGACACCTCTGACACATTTCACTCTGATGTGATACAGGTACATGTCACTCTGATACTTGACATCCTGACATTTGACACTTGACATCCAGACTTACTAATATAAACTCTATAGAATATGTCCTGTATTCCTCAGTTCAAATATTGATTTAACTTGATGTTCCCACTCTTCCTCCTGGTTGTCATTGCACAACTCCACCTCCAACCTCCATCTCTCCATTCATAAATCCAGGACTAAGTCAAGCAAGGGCGCACCACATAAAGTGAAGCCAAGTCCTACCCAACAATAACTCCAGAGTTCCAGAGTTGCACTCCCACCATTCATCCCCAAGTTTAACAGTATATTTGAACTCACACTTATTTTGACTTGACATCATGGCTACTTGAGTTACCAGATCCCATTCATGAGCAATCACAAATCCTGGATCCCCTAGATTCAATCCTCTCCATGCCTTTGGCAGCAGTCACTGAGGCCTTGACCTTGTAGAACAATTTCACAGCTTCTTCACCAGATGCACCCCTGGCTCAGCATCCCAGGCTCCTCTGAACTCATCTCCACACTTCCCTACTCCTGGAGTGCATATCAAAAAAGTTGCTGATGAAGCAGGTGCCACTAATGCATCTTTCCATACCTCCAGCAATAAGGACAATCCTGAAGCCCTGGGTGATCCCAGAGATGACCTAACCTCACAAGTCCCATTCATGGCCTCACCTGTTCGTCTTGGAAGAAGACCTCTAAATCCTTGCAGTGGACCAAAGTCCAGGAGCCTGACCAGTTTGATGAGATGGACCCCCATAAACTCTGAGTTTTCTTAGTCCAATGCAAGCTTAACTTCCAAGATTGTTTGAAAGCCTTCACCTCCAATTGTGCTAAGATCATCTTCACACAGTTGCATCTAAAAGGTATGGCCTTGGAGTGGTTTGAGCCAGACTTGCTCCAAATGGAAGACCCTGCACTATGTCCTGTGTGGATGGATGATTACAGAGAATTTGTTCTGGAGTTACAGACAAACTTCAGACTGCACAACCCTGTTGGAGATGCAGAGCACCAATTAGACCATCTGACAATGAAGGATGGGCAGTGTGTCAACAAGTATGTTGTCAAGTTTAATAGAATTGCATCCAAAGTCCAGGGCTACAGAGAAGGTGCACTCCAGCACCACTTCTACAATGGTCTCCTGGACTGCATCAAGAACGAGATCTCACATGTTGGCAAACCCCCACTCTCTCTGAACTCTGCCAGCTTGCTCATGCTATTGATGCTCACTACTGGAAGCACAAATTGGAGGTTAGCCATCAGACAAAGCCTTTATCTAACCCTCCCAAAGCGTCTAATAAGCCCTCCATCACATCTTCATCATCCACTGGTACATCCAGTTCTTCTAAAGAATTGAAAGAAAAGTCCACCAGCACTTCCACCCACTCTGGAGCATCTGCCAATTCCAAGCTCAACTTGTCATCCAAGTTAGGCAGAGATGGCAAGCTCACTGTGACTGAGCACAAGTGGCACTTTGACCTCAACCTATGCATGTTCTGCGGTCTCACAGGGCACATGGCAAAAGACTGTCCAAAGTCCACTTTATGCACCTCTAAGGCTTGCTCTAGCAAGACCAAAACTCTGGAAGCTAAACTAGGGACCTCCTCTGAGGCAAAAAAATAGCCAGCAACCTCTGTGACTGTGCACAGAATGGAGGTTGTGTTGACTCTTCCTGTGCACTCAAGGAGCTCCAATTCAATGCATCCACT
The DNA here is from genome assembly GCA_038089215.1 of Tylopilus vinaceipallidus. NCBI lineage: Eukaryota > Fungi > Basidiomycota > Agaricomycetes > Boletales > Boletaceae > Tylopilus > Tylopilus vinaceipallidus. The sequence continues at coordinate 997 of JBBPKK010001058.1, read as the reverse complement.
CTTTCAGATCCCAAGTTGCTTATGCCCTCCATCTCTCTAGTCTCCTATGAAATTTCCTCTTTTTCCATGTTGTTCAACTCCAGTTCCTCTGATTGTTTTATAGATTCAACATTTGTTCTTAATAATAAACTTTCAACCTACTCTGTACCTCTGCTTTCACTCTGGTTGTTTGACAGTACTTCAAACACCACCATCACTCAAGCACTCAATCTCTCTATCCGCTTCCCCACCAGTAATATCACTCCAACAACATTTTATGTCACTCTGCCAGATGGCTCCAGTTCTATTGTTCTAGGACACAACTGGCTCACCTGCCACAATCCATTGACTGATTGAGTTTTGAGCAGTATCTCATTCTGGACATCCAAGCAGCCCATGCCAGCAAACCTGAGCTCATCTCCACAGCCTCCAGACATCACTCCTCTGGCTGACTCTGCCCCCACTATTTCACTGCATTTCTCTGAATGCAAGGCTCCCCATATTGCACTTATCAGTGCCCCTGCCTTTGCACTTGCCTGTCGCCTTGAGGGCTCTGTGCAGTTTTTGCTGTTGCTTCACCCTCTGGAGAGCAAACTTCATTCTGCCTCTGCTGAAACTGATCCAGTTGATCTCTTTGGAGTATCACAATTTTGCAGATGTCTTTAGCAAGAGTAAGGCATTCAAACTTGCTCCACACTGTGAATTCAATCTGGAGATTGGCTTGGAGGAGGGCACATCTCCGCCAATAGATACCACTTACTCTCTTTCAACCTCTGAGCTTGAGTCCCTCTGGGCATTCCTTGATGAACACCTCTCTATGGGCTTATTTGCCCTTCCTCTTCTGCCCATGCAGCCCCAATACTCTTCATCCGCAAGAAAAACAGTTCACTTTGCCTTTGCATAGACTTCCACAGACTCAACAAGATCACAAAGAAAGACTGCTATCTGCTCCCACACATCTCTGATCTCCTGGACACTCCGAGCCATGCTTGCATCTATACCAAGCTCAACCTCCAGC
>JBBPKK010001057.1:0-12453 GCA_038089215.1 Tylopilus vinaceipallidus | reverse complement strand
CGTTTGAACATTTCCGAGCTCGAAGCGAATACAAACGAGCTTCATTCCAAGTTCGAGGCTACCCTGCAACATCTGGAGAAGGAAGCGGACGAAAAGGACGCCGTAATTGTAGCCGCTAATTGAGAAATCGAGAAGTTGAGAAGTTGAGCGAACAGGCCTACTTGCTGGAGGAAGAAAACGACCAGATCAAGGAGGAGGGCGATTGTCTCCGCGAAGATGATGCAGTCAAACGAGAGCGGCTCTCGGCTCTTGCAGCAGCGCTCAAAGTGGTCAGTTCGGGAACAATACCTACCATCTCGCAACTCACATGTTTATAGAAAGTTGCTACGCTCAAAACGTAACTTCAGGACCTTCAGGATCTTTACGATCAAACCTGTCAAGATATTCTTGCATACCGATCACGCCAAGAGGAACTGGCGCGCCACGTCGAGGATCTCGTCGCTGATGTTAAGCAGGAACGGGAGGAGAGGGAGCGCATGGAGCAGGAGCTACTCGATGTCGAGAAGGAATACAACTCTCAACTTCGGCACGAACGACGGAGCTTGGAGGTCAAGGAATCTGCCCTCCAATCTGCGCTCGATAACCTTGCCAAGAATGAGACGCTCGTCGGACAGCGGACAGCATCAGTTCGACACCACGGCACTCCAAGATGCGCTTCGATCCAAAGAGGAAGAGTCAAAGAAGCTCAGCGATTCGCATACAACAGCCAAGTTTTCGCTCCAGCTCGAGGTCGATCGATTGAAACGGGATATCCAGACGCTCGAGGATGCACTGGCACGGGCACGCGAGGACATCTCGTCACGCGAAGGCAACACACGCAAGCGGGATGTCACGATTGACAAGCTGCTCAACGAAGTGCGCGACCTGACGACACGTCTCGGGAATCAGACGCAATCCCGTCTACACCTTGCCGAGAAGCTGGATACGACCCAGGTGGGCCTCAAGACCCCCGACTCGGAGGTGTGTATATTGTGCGTCAAAGTTCAAGACCTCGAGACGCGGCTGGCAAAGGACCAAAAGTCGTTGCTGAGTAGCGAGAGCCAACACCGCGACCAGCTGACGGAGTGCAATACCTTGCTACTCACGACCTATCAATACATGGACAAGATCCTCGGCGTGGACAGGACCCCCATACATCCTCCCCACTCTCTTCCTCCCTTTTTTAATTGAACATCCACAGAAGCGGGGCGGCCAAGCTGAGATGAAGCCCTTTACCAACTTTAGCGTCTTCCACGACAACCTGATCACGCGCCTCAAGGCGCTCAGCCAGATCCAGCTCGACTTTGACAAGCGGGTCAAGGAGGCCGAGTCGCGGTTCACGGACAAGGTGGGGGACACGCGGAAGCAGCTCGACACGCGGTGGAAGCAGATCGACAAGTTTGAGTCGAGCGTCAAGGCCTACGGCGATGCCAAGGCGATGTGGCTGCGAAAGTACGTGGCCAAGGAGGGCGAGCTCGAGGCGCTCAAGGTGCGTCGCCCGTGGGACGTGGTCGGTGTCCCGTGTGACCTTGCTCACGCACAGGCGTCAAACGCGGATCTGGTGCGGCAGCTCGTGACGGCGCAGCGGCCCACGCAGGGCGACTCGCAGGAGATCCGGACGCTCCTCTCGCGCACGGTGAACGCAGAGAAGCGGCTGGTGGTGGCCAACACCCAGCTGCTGCTGCACGAGGAAAAGATTTCGAGTCTGAACCAAAAGACGATGAGCGCGGACGCCAAGTGGGAGGCGCGCGTGAAGGAGTACGAGGCGCGGTTGAAGGCGGCGGAGGAAAAGTATAAGCGGGAGTGGCAGGGGAGCAAGGAGCGTGTTGTCGAGCTCGAGACGTAGATGAAGTGCGTTTTTCTCATGTGTTTGCATGGGCATGTTCTGATTGTGGGTGTAGGAGCCTGGAGCGGCAGAACGAGATTGCACATAAGCGGCAGGCACAGTTGGATGTGATGACGGAACAGGTGAAGGCAGGGGGCAGTGGGAAAGGGCGATGATGGGTGATGTGGATCTCGTTTGAACAGTTAGTTCTGCTCTCGTACATATTACTTCTGACGTAATGGCTGGCATACATCATGTTATAGTATACACACTTACATGTACTCTTTTCTTCAATTCAACTGACTCTGGCAGTTTGATGGTCCATCTAGAAACACATTTGCAGTCTGCTCACAACTGGGACAATGCTGAAGCTAGGATGCTCATTTACTGGTTCAATGAGATATGAAGACACAAACATATCAGCCCTATGGTACATGTATCATACAAGAATTCCTCAAGGAAGTACAATGCTGTTCATAGCCCAGGACCACTGGTTTGTCCTTTTTTGAACAGCCCAAACAATTTCTGTGGAAATGATTTTCCCTCAGAATTGGTTGTCTGGATTTCTGTCTGCTCAAAGGATTCTGATGAATTGACGTTTTCAGCTTTTACATAGCATTAACTAGTGGCTTTGATGTAAACTTTTGGTTGCATACCTGATGATTCCTTCAAGACAATTTGAAGTATTTCTTCACATAGCATGTCAATGTTCCTTCCATGAGTCTTTACAGCCTTGTTGACAGCCAATGGTATGGATTTGGACTGGGAAGACTCCATGAATTGGTTGAAGGAAGCAATGACATGATTTCCTTCTTGACTTTTGTTCCAGGAATGAAAAGAATGCACTGAGAGCAGCAGGACAACTATGTTAGAACTCACTTATGACTCGCGCTAGGTTTAGCCCTCGAGTTGATATAGCGATGATTAACTATCCGAAAGTGGGGAAATACTCCATACAGGACGAGTCTTATATACTAACTACGGTGGCGTGGTATCGGAATGATGCAAAGCGGGAAGATGCGAACCAAAAATAGAAAATAGCCTTTCATTACCCCCTTTTCATGCCTGACGTCCCGGCAGGTGGAAATTCGAATGCTGAATTGGGGAATCGGTTGAATGCGCGACGGAATTGCTTGAATTCCGGTGTGGCGAGTATACCGGTTGGCATTGGAGGGGGAACATGACGGCAGATGGGGCATGAACACGGATTGACTTCTCCGACTTCCCTTAAGTTCATGGTAGGTTGCGGGCGTGGTCGCGTGGGGTGCTTTCGGTGAAACTCCTTGATTTGTGGCGCACCTAGAGGGGTGTCCCTTAACCGGACCCACTCGTCCTCTTCGACTGCCTTTCCTTCTCGATGAATGAGATACTCGATCCCTCCTCGTCGTTCCCTGGAGTCTCTGACCGACCATGACCCTTCCGTCTCGGTGGCGGCTAGCGCGGGCGCTGTGACCTCGATCGGGGCTTCTCCTTTGCGGTACGGCCATAACAGCGATTCGTTAAATACGGGATGAATTCCCTTCCAGGCCGCGTCGAGCTTAAGACGATATGCCGACGCACCGACCTTCCCTACGACCTTGAACGGACCGTAAAACTTTTGGTCGAGCTTCTTCATCGGCCTGTCCGACCGTATATTCGACGCGTCTAGGAGTACAAGCTCTCCGGTCTTGTATTCCTGTCTGTCCGCCGCTTTCCGGTCATGATAGCGCTTCATTGCCTTCGCCGCATCGTCCAACGCTCTCCCGGCCTCTTCTCTTACGTCTTTCATTCCCTCTACGAACTCGTCGGCTGATTCGTTCCTCACCTCCTTCCTCGTTCCCTCCATGGCTCGTGGTTGGTGTCCGTAATTGATCTGGAACGGGGTGAATTTCATCGCTGAGGTGACCTTCGAGTTGTGCGCGAACTCGGCTTGCGAAAGCCAGGTCGCCCAGTCGCTCTGTCGGTTGTTGCAGTATATCCGGAGGTATAATTCGACTTCACGGTTAATACGTTCCGTCTGTCCGTCTGTCTGCAGATGATAGGCGGTAGACGGATTGCCCTCGATGCGGAGTAGGGTGTATAGGTCGCGCATGAACCTGGATACGAACTGCGATCCCCGATCTGAGATCACCTTCTTCGGTAGACCGTGTAGCTTCCAGACGTGTTCCTTGAAGATCTCAGCTACTTCCTTAGACATGAGGTTGATACCTGTAGGGAATAATCGGATCATCTTGGAGAATCTGTCCACGACTACCAGTATGGCGTCGTGTCCCTGTGACTGAGGAAGGGGGCCGATCATATCGACGGAGATGACTTCCCATGGGGCCGAGGGCGTGTCGTGAGGATGGAGCGGGGTGGTTTTCGTGGTCGTCTTTGGTTTATTCTTTTGACAGATATCGCACGTCCATACATAGTTTGTGACGTCCCTTCTTAGTGACGGCCAGAAGTACGCCCCCTTAATGAGCTCTATTGTCCTATGGGCTCCCGGGTGTCCGGCTGAGGGGTGGTCGTGGTGAGCTTGTATGATTCTCTTCCTCAGTTCCTTGTCGTTCGGGATATACGTCAGGTTCCTCCATAGTACTATTCCGTCTTCTTCTGTCCAGTCGGAATCGGTTCGTTTGAGACCCTCGCGCACATAGCGTTCTCTCTTGTATTGTAATTTGCGGATCTCATCGTTGACGCCTGTTAACTGAGACTGGATAAAAAGATTTTCGGGTAGGAGTACTGTGGAGGTATTGTCGTCCACCCCCTTTTCAAAGCTTGGCATCCTTGACAAGGGGTCGGCAGGATTGGAGCGACCAGGTCGATGTACGATGCGGAAGTCGTACTCTTGGAGTTGTTGTTGCCATCGGGCTTGTCTACGCGACAGGTCTTGCGGCTTTTTAAAGCACTCTAGATTTTTATGGTCCGTCCAGATTTCGAATGGTTGAACGGATCCGAGCAAGTACTGTCGCCACGACTTAAGGGCCCACATAATGGCTAGCATCTCCAAATCTCCGGCGTGGTAGTTGCGCTCGGCTTCCTGTAATCCTCTCGAGATGAATGCTATAGGTCGCCATACGTCCTTTTGTTTCTGCGAGAGGATACCTCCGAGTCCAACTCCCGATCCGTCCGTCTCCACTCGATATAGATCCCCGTCTGTCGGCATAGAAAGAGCGGGCGCGGTCGTGATGGCCTTCCTTAGTTCATCGTAGGCCGTTCTGCATTCGTCCGTCCACGTAAATTCTTTCTTTACCGACGTTAAGGCGTTGAGTGGTCGCGCGATCCGAGCGAAGTTCTTGATAAACCGCCTGTAAAAGTTTAGGAAGCTGAGGAATGCTCGGACCTCCTTCTGCGACTTAGGCTCGGACCAGTCCGCTATCGCCTTGGTTTTGAGAGGATCCATCCGAATGGTGTTCTCGGACACGATGAGGCCTAGATATTCGGTCTCCGTCGCTTCGAACTCGCACTTTTCGTGCTTCAGCCACAGTTTGTTATCCCTGAGTACTTGTAGGACCTCTCTGACGATTTTCTGATGTTCGACCAGGTTGTTCGTGAAAATCATTATGTCGTCCATGTAGACGACGACGTGTCCCTGGTTGATGAGGTCCCTTAGGATATGATTCATCATGGTTTGAAACGTGGCCGGACTGTTCGTGAGTCCGAAGAACATGACCAACGGCTCGAATAAGCCTCGGTTGGTGCGAAAGGCCGCTTTCCACTCATCACCGTCACGCATCCGAATGTTGTTATACCCCCATCGGATATCCAGCTTAGTAAAGTATTTTGAGCCCTTTAGTTTATCAACGAGCTCGCCGATTAGGGGGAGGGGATATTTGTTTCGGACTGTGATGGCGTTCAGCTTGCGGTAATCCTGGACCGGTCGGAGTCGACCATCTTTCTTCTTAACGAAGAAGAATGGTGAAGCGAATGAGGATTTCGATGGTCGAATTCGTCCCGATTTCAGGTTTTCGTCTAGAAAGGCGTCGAGCTCCTTTTGTTCGCTCGGAGATAGAGGATATACTTTGCCGTCGACATTGTGATCTCCGTCGATTAGGTCTATGGCGTGGTCCCAAGGTCGGTTCGGTGGTAGTTCGTCGAACGATTCTTTGGCGAACACGTCTTCATAGTCGTGGTACGCCTGTGGGACCGCCTCTTTAAACCCCTTTTTCGCCTTAGCTAGATTTGCCGCCGCTGCAATATCGGTGGCTATGTTTCTGCACCTTAGGTACTCGTCCGTTTGGACCTGGTACAACTGATCTCCGGTTTGGAGCTCCTCGTCGTCGTCGTCTTCACAGTCTATCAGTCCCGGGGTGTGATCTTCGTCGCATCGGAAAGTCACGGTGTGCGCCTTCCAGTCTATCGACGGATTATGTAGCTCTAGCCAGTCGTGCCCCAAATATACTGTGTTGGACGATAAGTCGGTGACCGACAACGCGATTCGCTCCTTGTGGCCTTGGATCTCCATCTCCATCATCACGAATTCAGTGATGTTTCCGCCCGAATTGGCCGTCCCGTCGGCGTTGTAAACGGGAATCGGTCTAGGGAGTTTGTGAGTGCTCACCCCCTTTTCAATGACGAAGGAGCGGTCTATGGAAGATCCCGTGCAGCCCGAGTCAATTAGTACCGTTGCGGGGAATACTCGCTGGTCGTCGGTGGTCAAGGATGCTGGTAATTCGAGGGATTGACCCCTGACAGATACTTTGTGTCGGGGTCGTTTCTGCAGGTCAAGTAGCGCAATGTGTGCCAACTCCTGCGTCATACCCCTTATTTGCTGTACCAGCTCGTTGTTCACCTCCGCGCGTCGCGAGTTGTGGACAAACCAGTGCAGGTGTTGGAGAGCCCGATCATCCGGCTGCTCGCAACTCTGCTTTATCCACGCGGTCGACCATGGATCCAACGTGAACGTTTGAGTTGGCCTACCAGATCGTGGGCGACGTCTCTCTGCCGCCTTTGTTGACGATCCGTCAGCCACTCGCTCTGAGGAGCGCTCCGCGCTGCTACTCGGCGATGCCTCAACTCGTTTCAGGATGGTCACCTTATCGGTCGATCCAAAACCCCCAGCTCCTCTTTTTGTGTCAGGTAAGGAGTCAACCTGCTTAATTGCCGGGGTGGCGATTCGCTCTATGATCAACTGGACGATCTTGTCCCCCTTCTTGACCGTGAATGGTAGGTCGTGGTGGTTCATGAGGATGACTTTGATGTCTCCTCGATAGTCCGAGTCGATCACTCCCCCGTTCACCCCAATCTTGGACTTTAGAGCCAACCCACTCCTGGGTGCTAGTCGTCCATATGTCCCTGGCGGTATGGCCGCTTGGACGTTTGTGTTGACCAGGGCTTGGTCTCGCGGCAGAATCACGACTTCTTCCGCGGCGTATAAGTCGAGTCCGGCGGACTGCAGACTTCCCCTCGTTGGCAACTTAGCTTCGGTACTGGATAACTTAATCGGCATCGAGTCTTGGTCAGTCGGTTCGTGGACGGGTAAACAATCGAATTTATTGCTAGTATTACATGATATCGTCCCGAATCGAACCGAAGGGGCAGCAGGGCGACTCTTGTCTACTGCCCGGTTCCAAAACCCTTCGATGCCGCTGCTTTAATGAGCTTGGTGACGTCCTGTCCGTCGTCGAACTCCAATGTTTTCCCCTCAAACACTACTTGCCGTCTACGCTGCGCAAAACGAGGGGGATGATCTTTGCACGGCCAGGGTTTGCCGCACTTGAAGCAGAGGCCCTGCTTTCGTGCCTCGCCAATATCCATGGGGGCGCCCCGCCCGGGAGTAACTCCGGACGTGGTAGTTGGACGCGAATCGGAACTGGCGGGCGCTGTAGCAGCTCCGCTTGCTGCCGGGCGGCGTACCGGCGCAGATTGGGTCTGGCCTCGACCCGTCGTAGCCGAGGAGTTCTGGGCTCGTCTTCGATTGAATTTGTCCGCAAGCACCCGATCGGCTGTGATGCAGGCGGATTCCCACTGCTCGAAGTCCTCGTTGTACAACATGTTGCGGTCATTATCGAGGACAGAATCGACGACATTCTGTCGAACCCCTGTTTGGATGATGTCGACCAGAAACGCAGCGTTTCCTGGTTCTGGAGCGATCGAGACCTCCGCCATGAGTTGTCGCATCCGGACGAAGAAGTCCTCAACTGTCCCCGAGCCCTGGGCAAGGGTTCGGAGGGCAGCTTTCTGGGAGGCGATATAGTCGGCGGGTAGGAAGTTGTCATCCATGGTGACAGCGAATGTCCCCCATGGCATGACGGCGAGTTCGGCTGCTCGGCCAGCCCAGTAATTGGCGAACCTTCCGGCCGCGTTGTTGCCTTTCATGTAAGACAAGGCAATCAGTATGCATTGATGGTCGTTGGGCTGAGGGAAGAAGCCCGCAAAATAAAATTGGAGGCCCCTTACCCATTCCTTGTATTTGCCCTTCGACCCATTGAAAAACTCCGGTTTGGCCGCGATCGATTTGCCCAAATGGGCGACTGGCAGTTGCACCCGAGGTGCCATTAGCGGGGTCTGGACACGAGGGGCCGTCATCGTGTTCAGGAACGAGGGTTGCTGCGGTCGTCCGGGCAGCGGGCGGAACGGCGATCTCTCAGGGTGCGGGGGAGCAACTGGTGGACCGCCCTCTGAGTACTGCCCGGCGAAGCGGGGCTTGTAGCCTATGTCATCCTTAAAGACAACGATCTTGGGCGGGGGGCCCGCGGCTTCCGGTCCGTACATGGTATAATTATCCCGCCACTCCATCCAGAGCAGCCCTTGGTTTTCATTATTGTCAGCGAAGCCCTGCGTCCTCCAGATCGGTTTGACGTCAGGTCGGTAGATCCGGCCGGCAGGCAGTGTCGGCCTCACTGTGGTCGGCGGGGAGTCGTCATCCTCCACAGCCTTCCCTTTGCCCTTGTCGACTGCGCGGGAGGGCGCCCGCGATGGGTTGTGGATCGATTCTTCGACCCCTTCTTGTTGCTGCCCTGTCATCGTGTCTGTGACGGCAGCTTCGGCGACTTCTTGAGAGAGTTCTCCCATAGCGAAAGACATTGTTGGTAGTTTTACGGACGGAGCAATGGCTCGACGTCGATAGCGGAATGTGTGATTACGAGTTGCTTACTCGCGGAAGGGTTTTTACACCAGTGGGACGAGTCCGGCGCACAGCAGCACGGTCCTCGTGGAATGGATGGCGGATAGTGGTTATTCCAGTACTGTTCGTCGGCTGTATCACTCGGAACGCTTGATCGGATGACCGTTCGGACAGTCAGAGCCTTGGTTCGCCCCAATTTGTCCTTTCGGACGCCTCGAGTGATACCTGTAACAAACGGACGCGGGAAGGACCACGCACGCCCAGGAAGGAACGGAGAAAGAGTAAGCAGAAGTAACGAGTAAGCAGAGTATAGTTTCTCTTCTGAGGAGTATGTGACTCGACTCGAAAAGGCTGAAGGTAACGCGTAATGACTTTCGGATAATGTTAGAACTCACTTATGACTCGCGCTAGGTTTAGCCCTCGAGTTGATATAGCGATGATTAACTATCCGAAAGTGGGGAAATACTCCGTACAGGACGAGTCTTATATACTAACTACGGTGGCGTGGTATCGGAATGATGCGAAGCGGGAAGATGTGAACCAAAAATAGAAAATAGCCTTTCAAACTAAAAAGACAATTGGTATACATTAGAACACAATAAAAACAACTAAAAAAAGAGGCATTTATACTAGCAGACAAAACACAGGTTTCACTGATTGTTGAGCCTTTGATCTAGATTGTAGAGATGAGGAGTAAAGTGAAAAGTAAAAAGTCATGACCAACCAAATTTTGAAGTTGCTGGTGGACATTCTCCACATGAAAGTCATCAAACTGGTATTGAATTAGATCAGAAATTAAAAGACCAGAAAAAATTAAAATACATACATTCTAATAAGAGAGAAAAAATAGAACAATTTAAAAGAAAAAGGAAATAGCATACCATCTAGCAAAAATATTGTTACATATTCAAATAAAGTTTAATAACAAGAACTCACCCTCTGTAAAAACACAAAGGTGGTGAATCAAAAGCCATGTTAAATGGCAGTATATTAATTGAGTAGAAATAATAAGCTTACATTCTATCAGAGGGGGAAAGAAAATAGTATATCAGTGTAAATTTTTCAAACAAGGAAAGAAAATTTACACTCTATTGGCAGGAAACAATGGAAACAGTGGTGAGTATAAATATTGAGCATATCTGCAGTGACATACCATCTAATGGTGGTTAAAGATAAGAAATTACCAAAATATATCAGACATGATAACCTACTTTCTGAAAGGAAAAAAAAGCAAGAGTATTCAATATGCATGCATGGAAACCACCCAGTACATATAAGAGCTTACAAGCTTTGGATAGAAACAAGTGAGTAGTAACAGTGGAAACTCAAAACTGATAGAGCAACTTACTTCCTTTCAAGAAGGAAGCAATAAATGATGATTAAAAAGCAATAAATAAAGGCACCACCCAAAAACTTACATGCTGTTAAAAAGAGATAAAATGGTGTGCACATTTATAAATATGGTAAGATAATATAGGAACTTACATTCTGTCAGAAAACACAGAAGCAGTAATTTTCTACATTAATACCAGGATACCAAGGATATAAATATCAACTGACTGCCTAACAGAAGAGAGAAGAGGTACAGGGATGAGTGTAGATGGAAGAACACTGATAGAACAAAGAGAAAAACATACAACCTGTCAACAGACCAGAAATGGAATGAAAGTGAGCATGGATGCAACCAAATGAACAGGACAGACACAGCAACTTACAAGCTGTCAGCAGACAAGGAATGAAATAGCAGTGAGCATGGATCCAATCAGACCAACAAGAAAGACACAGCAACTTACAAGCTGCCAGCAGACAAGGAATGAAATAGCAGTGAGCATGGATGCAACCAGACCAACAGGACAGACACAGCAACTTACTTGCTGTCAGCAGACAAGGAATGAAATAGCAGTGAGCATGGATGTAACCAGACCAACAGGACAGACACAGCAACTTACATACTGTCAGCAGACAAGGAATGAAATAGCAGTGAGCATGGATCCAACCAGACCAACAGGACAGACATGATAACTTACAACCTGTCAATGTTCAACATCACAATTTCATCTACATTGCTACATTCTTGCTCACCCTAATATGTGGAAACCATACTGCCATCTGCTGTATGGCTGTCTTTTCAACTTTTCACTAGAATCCCTCAAAATCCTTTGCAATGTCCTGATTTTTCATTATTAAATCTATTTAGTATTTTCAAAAAACTTTGCACCTCCCTTTTTACTGCATACTTAACACATATATCCAGATTCACTTGCTGAGCTGACACCAACAGTGTTTCCAACATCTCATCATCCAGAGATTCTGTTGTACAGCTAATCAGCCTTGTACAATCTCTTCCTTCCTCATGCATCCCTTTATCAACATCCTTAGATATCCCATGGTTCTATAATGTAGATGCTACCCACCACCAATATGCAGCCATGCCCTGGGAGGAAATCTTTTTGTTGCTAGCATTCCATCATAATTATTATCCTTGAAGATCTGCTCTGCATGTTTGGGGGCCAAATTCAGTGCCTCCTGAATTCCCATACCCTTTTCTCTGAGCTCCCCAAATGCCACTGTATGTAGTGCATCAAATTTAGTGAAGATGGCAATCACTGGCACTGCTTCCAACCTGAGCATGAAACTCCAGTTATATATTTTTCTTACCTTCTCCAGTACCACACTTGCTGAAGAAGGTGTCCTCTGCTACAGTGATTGGCCTGCAGTGATCATGCATTGGAATGCAATACCTATCATCAACAACACAAAAATCAGGACACTCCTCTGAAGGCAATGGTAAAACTTGAACCAGATAGCATGCAGATGCTTCTCCAGTGACCGCTCATTTGCACATTCTTCAATAAAAGCCTTAACCTTCTCGAGCTCATCCCCACTACCAGCTTTGAAGCTATGTGAATCATGGAAAACGAAATGATCATTGCTTTCAAATGAAACTTCATGCTTGATGTCATGCTTGCCTTGCTACAGTTGGCTTTTGAAAAACAAAAATTCTAGCAAGAAAGAATACCCACTCCAATGGTACCCTTTACATCAGTCTTGATCTGATAGTATGAGTAAGCATAAAATGTTCTCCAGACAAGGCAATCTCACTCTCACCCTGTTACCTTCCTTATCATGGATGATCAGGGATTTGGTTGTTTTGCAAATTTGTTGGAGCAGCATTGTTTTTCCAGCATTGGCTCATCCAATCACAAGGATCCGAAATCATACAAACTTGTTTCTAATGGTAGCAGCACAGTTGGAAATGTCAGACATGCTATTGAATACAGCAGATAGTGTTGAGAAACTTCCTTTGGTTGGATGAGTGGGATCACGAAATGAGATGAAAGGAAAAGGAAATACCTGAAGCAACAGCACACCATAGATACCCCAGATCTCTCTGCAATTGCAGGTTTTGAAAGTCATCCATTACTAATCCACCGCAACCTTCTACCTAGAATGTGTTAACCCTCACCTACACCTCAGAACCAGTCCATAATTAGACAGGCTATCCTGTCATTTTTATTGATACAAACATGAGGACAGTAGAACAGCTTGTATTGATACAGTGTGATGCTCCCCAGTCCACAAAATGTATCAATACAGCTGCACCAGAAGCAGTCTGCTTTAG
>JBBPKK010001056.1:0-12453 GCA_038089215.1 Tylopilus vinaceipallidus | reverse complement strand
ATCCTCTTCTTCCTCTTCTTCCTCCTCCTCTTCTTCTCCGTCATCGTCGTCATTCTCAGCGACGTCTTGGCCAACGCCGAGGCCCTCGAGGGTGTGAAGGCCTTCTTTGAGCGTGAGAAGACGGGTAAGGATGGGATGCTGACGGAGAAGGTCAGGGCGGGTCGCGTACTTGTCGGTCGCACGCAGATGAAGGTAAAAGGCGAGCGTGGTTGCGTACGTGAGGAGGGCTTCTGCTCGGGCGGTGTGAATGCGCAGGATCAGCAGCGGGCGGGTGGACGGCACGCACGGTAATACATGTGTTGTAGGCTGAGCTCGAGCTTGTCGGATTCGGTCTCGATAAGGCTGAAAAGGGTGAGTGGGTGAGCGGGTGATAAGGGGAAGGAGGCTTACGCCTCGACGCGGGCCTTTGTCTCGACAAGATTCTGGGCCGTGTCTTCCCAGTCTCGGGCCAGGGCGAGCGTTTCGGGGTATTCCTTTTCGAGGGTACGTAGGATGGTGTGCTTGTCCTGTGGGACTTTGGTTGACGGTAGATTCGGCGGCACCTCCTGTTCCCTGGAACGGCCCGTGGTGAGCGGTCGGACATGGAAGGGACGAGAGCGTATACGTTTCTCCGGGCGGCTCGATATCACCCTCCACGGCGTCTCCAAGTCCGAAATCTGCATCAGTCATACCCTCACGCGCCTTGGCTTGCAGTCGGAGCGCCTCTTGCTCCTCGAGCTCGTTGGCTTCCTCGTCCTCCGAGTCTAGCTGGGCGGCGTTGGAAGCGTAGTATGCGCCCTTGCTGTGCCCCCACGTTTCTTCTTCCTCTTCCGAGTCGGACGCGCTCTTTTCAGAGGGAGGTGGCTTGGGTTTCGACTTGGACTTGGACTTGGATGGAGTGGCGTCGCCCGAGTCGGCGTCTGCCACGTCGTCGTCGTCGTCGTCGTCTGCAGCATCGTACGGGTACTCGGCTTCGTCGTCATCGTCTGACCCGGAGACGCCGTGTAATGCAAACACCTCTTGCTCGTCACCGTCCTCGTCCGCCACCGCCTCTTCATCTAGCAGAATCCTGTCCCTCGACGCATGAACTAACGCACGACCAAGACAATGCCAACGACGTCACCCAACGCGGTCAGCACAAACACCAAACGGACAGTCCGGGGGGGACGAACACGAGCGACGCACACTGATCCTCCTCGTCGAGCTCGATGTCATCAAGCACGTTCCATCGCCTGATGCGGCTGTCTTTGCGGTCGACTGAGCGGGGCTTCTTGGACTGGGGTCGCGCTTTCGAAGACGGGCGACGGCGAACCATTGTGTGACGGCCGTTCAATCAAACGACGGAAAACGTCCGATTACGTAACAGCATGCAAAACTTTTCTGAGTGGGCTATCGTTTGACCTTGACCCCATGTTGGCAGACGGATCGGAGGAGGAAACGTCAGCGACGGTGGAGGAGGGCTTTGTCGCGTTTGAGCAGGACGACGACGACGACGACGATGCTCGTGCGTCGACCTCAGACTCTGAGGTCGCCGCATCACATGCGGACGTTGGCTCGGATTCCGGGTCAGAGTCGGCCTCGGGTTCGGACGCGTCGACGTCCGAGGCAGACAGCACATCCGACGATGACACGGAAGACGACGCGGTCACGCCCGAGTACCTCCAGTCATTGCTCGACAAGGCGAGACGGAACGCACGCGAGGAAGCACGCATGGCTCACATGCTGCGCCAAGAACGGGAGGCAGAAAATGGGTTCGGAGAGCAAGACATGATCCGGATTGGAGACGAGGAAGACAACAAGGTCGACCAGTACGTGTCGAGGATCGCGATGTGCTGCCTGCATCTCTCTGACCGCGACTGTAGGCCGCTGCCGCCTCTCGACCCGGGCGTGCTCCCCCCGCCTTACTTTGAGTTTGGCAAGACACGCCACGAGGCACCGACTCGCGTGCAGGATCCGGACGTCAAGCAAGCAGAGGCTGCGTCGTCGTCCGTGTCCGTGCCAGCGCCGCCTGAGGACCCAAATGCAGATTGGAAACAACTGACGAGGAAGGAAAGAAAGGCGGTGAGACGCATCCCTCATCTCACCCGTCTCGCCCTCAGTTCTGGGACATAGCTGAAGAACAAGACGACCGGCCCAGGCTGGTTCGACCTTCCAGCGCCCGCAGAAGCCGACTTGCCCCGACTTTATCGCGAAGTCGAAGCGCTCCGTTTACGAAACCAACTGGACCCCAAACGGTTCTACCGCAAAGACGACGGTGAAGGCAAAGGCATAAAAGGCCTCCCAAAACACTTTGCCGTACGTGACTGCACCGCTCGTCCGTCTTTCTCGCACCAACTTGCCTTTTCTGACTAGATTGGGACGATCCTCCCGACGGCCACGCCTTTCGGTACCGCAAGTGCGGACAATCTTCCACGTGCATATCGGAAACGGACTTTCGTGGATGAACTTGTTGACGACGCGGAAGCACGGAGATATGCGAAAAAGAAGTTTGATGAGCTACAAAACGTTAGAGGGGCAAAAGGCAAGAAGACGCTTCATAAAAAGAACGAACTCCGCAAGCCAAAGTGGTAGTACGCTGCACTCGATTCGGCTCATCCAATCTACGCCCTCTGATCTCGGGGTGACTGAGTGACGGTTCATCTTGTGTCTTACGGCCGATGGCTGCTTATGCCGAGATTCGGACTTCCACCACGGACGTCTCAAAAGTATGATAAAGACACCCGTTGAGCTATCAGGCGAACGGGCTCGATAAACGGTTTTCCAAGATCATGCTTGATAGAGTGCACCCCGGTGTGTAATTCGCAAATTCTCGACTTCATCACTTTTCCGATCACGTTCGCTTGAAGACACCGTGCTACACGATCGACCATCGGAGCAAAGGACCGCATGTAGACTCCATGCCGAACCCCGTCGTATGATTCTTCGTAATTGCTTCGGGGGCATTTTGCTTTCGCTCGATCCGTCTCTGGGTCACCCCACGCTACATGATTTCGGGCAAAGGTTAGCTATGTGCGTCCCAGGACATACCTTATAGAACCCGTACAGGATGTGGGACCGGAATCTTGGCGAGGTTGAACCATTACACTACCAGCACATGGGTTTGCTGGGTCAGTGTGGTGTGTTAAATGTTCCGATCTTCGAACAATTGACATCAATTCACCAAGTGGCGTATATATAGCTTCTGTCGCGTGGACATTGTGATATGGTTCAGTTGTAAGAATGACTAAACAAAAGGGTCTTGCGTGACGAGATAACAACGGTCAACTGCGATGCCGTGTCAGTGCGTTCACACTTCGACAGCATACACACACGAGCCGTATCACGTCTGGACATCAGCAAGCAGCGTGTGCAAACCAAGGCGCACGGATGTACTCGTCTGTCTGCTACTTAATGGGACTCCAATCCAGATGATTCCATTTCTCGCTCGACGTCGCGTACGCGTTCTCATCGGGTACCCGTCCTTTGCTTCGAAGGCTTTACAGGGACGGAACCCCAGATCGGTCAACGTCACTAGCTGGCCCCTGGAAAGAAAAATAATTGCTCATCCTTCGCTCTGCTATGATTATGTGAGTCCAGCCCTATAGATAAACAGAAGGCTGAAATGTCACCTTGAGGACCACGGAGAAGCCTGATTGACGTGTTGTGCCTCCGCATGCGATCCGATCACAAAGTCAGTCTGGGCGTATGAGAACGCTTCATACTACCGCCAGCGCCGAAACCCCTCATCTTTGTCCCTGAGAGCGGGTCAAGAAGAAGACCCCGCCCGTGGCCACTAAGCAGCCAGAGTCCCACTGGCAGGTTAGAACTATGAAGTCATGTCATCTCAATCAAAGTTCAGGATGGGATTGGAGTCCCGTCCAGACAGTTGTGGCTACGGATAAAGATGAGCGCATGCTTTGCAAAGGTCTTCTCGTAAGTATATCATCAAGTGAGAATCGGACTTGGCCGGATGGCAGTGTTCATCGGCACTAGTAGTACTGTCGTGATATACTTTTGATACCAAGTCTGTCACCCCCCGCGTGGTATTCGTTAAACTGGATCACCCAGAAGTACGGAACGTGTTGACATGTCCTTGGCAGAGACAGCAGCAGCCGCGGATGGCGCATTCACGACTATCCCCATCATGTGAGTGCGACTGAATCATTGAATAAATACGTTTTCTTCCCCGACACCCTGGCAGTGACCTAAACAAGTGTGGTACGCCGGATGGACGATTGGCCACTGCATATGAGATGAGAGATGCGTGTACGAAGGTTGGGTTCTTCTACAGTACGTGATCGTTTCGTGCATCGAGGTGACGGATGGCAAACGTGCCTTATCGTACGATGCCTTAGTACGAAATCATGGCATCCCCCGCTCGTGTGTGGATAACGTTTTCACCGCGGTACAGGCCTATTTCGCTCTTCCGTTGTCGACGAAAATGAAGGTACCGTACTTTTATAGGATTCCTTTACTTCAGTTCTGGTTCTGACCCAGGGTCGATTTGTGTACTACTGAAGCTATACCACAACACCTCAGACTTTAAAGGATACAGTCCAACCCTTGATTCCAACGCAGACGCAGCTAACAACGACAAAGGCGATTTTCACGAAAGTTTTGTGCTCGGTTGGGAGGAAATTGAAGCGAACGCGTGTGGGGAAAAGGGAGCGAACGATGGCGCAATGTTAACAGGCGCCAACGTATGGCCCTCCGATACAGACTCTCCAAGATTCAGGGAAGCTTGTCTCGAGTACTAGTGCGTCAGTTCGCGCGAATGCAGCCAAATGGATCTTACACACCCTTTTCTAGTCACGCCGTGGTCCAGGTTGGCAAGGTTTTGTTTTCGCTTTTCGCGCTCGCACTCGAACTCCCTGAGACCTATTTCGATGACAAGGTCAGTCTTTCCCCGTGTAATTATGAATTCTCGGTGGAAGAGGCTTCCAGACGCGTAATTCCGTTGCAACAATGAAAGTGCTGCATTATCCATCACCGGATGGATACTCGGATGTCGACGACGATACACCTGGCGTCGGGGCCCACACCGAGTACTCGATATTTCTTTCTTATTTATAATCTTGACTTATTTCTTCTATAGCTTCGAGGTTAGAGTGATCGCACGCTGATCCTCTGTCATAGAAATCCACGCTTTCTTTATTTTGACAGTG
Source organism: Tylopilus vinaceipallidus (assembly GCA_038089215.1). Taxonomy (NCBI): domain Eukaryota; kingdom Fungi; phylum Basidiomycota; class Agaricomycetes; order Boletales; family Boletaceae; genus Tylopilus; species Tylopilus vinaceipallidus. Next base: position 7,330 of record JBBPKK010001056.1, on the reverse strand, counting down.
CTTCACTATCCTCTGGCAGCAGCCCGGAATTCAAGCACTGCAAGTCATGAACTCGGAGAAAAGGTGGATCGATGCACCAGCCATCAAAGACACGTTGGTCATTAAGTGAGTCGTGACTTCGAAATGATGCCCGAGTGCCTATAGTTTCGTGTTAGTATTGGTGACGAGCTGGCGATGTGGACAAGTAAGTACTCGCTCCTCTTCTATCAGGAAACAAAGGCCATAAATGGAGTGCGTCTCGCAGATGACGTCTTCAAGTCCACTGTCCACCGGGCGATGAACAAGAGCGGCAAGGAGCGGTACTCTATCCCAGTGTTTTTCGGTGTCGATTATGATGTGAATATCGAGGTGAGCGACTATTCTGCAGATGAATCTAAAAAAATGCAAATGCCGAATGGTTACTGTTCGTCTTTGTAGCCCATACCAAGTTGTGTATCCGGCGATAGAGCAGCGAAATATGGCCCCATTACTGCCGGAGACTTTGTACACAAGCGGCTTCGGGACACATATCATTAAGCGTATATTCCATGACTAACCTGATTGCATGTGTAGGCTTTTCTGTTTCTCCAGGTAGGCGTGGAGACGACAATTCTGGTTATATGGCTCTTGTAGCATGTAGGGATAGCGTCGAAATCTGCAACATGCCCTGGGAGTATGTACTTAGCGTGCGCCCCGGCATCTGATACCGATCCAACGCCTCCAACATCACATCACCCTTCTCGAAGTCGTCCACGACGATGCCCGAGTGATCCCCTTGACCTCCAACATGGGTCTGGGTTGTGCACCTGCCCAGGCCTCATCTCGCTCTCCTGAAGGAGAGGACAGAATGACCCGGTTAAAAAGAAACATAAATGTTTCTCGGAGATGATCGAGGCGACGGCAAAAGAGTAGAGCTCTTTAAGACCCGAGTGATGCGACTGATTGATGGAATCCATCATGTAGGCCTATCAGCTAGGAATGCCCAGCAAGGGGGATGTCTCTGAGGTTCGCTTGGTCTGCAAATACTATGTCAGCACCGAGTTATGTATCTACTCACCTCTGGTACATAACTTCATGTCCCTCCAACCCGAAGGGTGAAGTTTGCTGCTTGTGGCTGATAATATTCTGACGACTGGTGTGATAGGACGTTCTCAAAAACGTCCTGGTATGGTTCAAGTTCCGCAATGGTTATTTCTCCGAGCACTCCCGAGTGGCCAACAGTGGCCAAAAAAGGAGACAGCCTTCAAAATATTCAGCTTGAGGGTTTTGCTAACACGGTGACACGAGATGAGACCCAGAAATGCTTTTTATCAAGATCCTAAAGCCCATGTGCCAGCATAGCTTTCCATTGCACGGTGGCGACCTGCATGTCTTCTATAAGGGAAATGGACGAAGAGGTGGTGTCACGTACAGTTTCTATGGCGTAGATATCCCTCCTCTTTTTCATTGCAGGCGCAGTTGCGGCCGGGCATGCGCGTCATAACATGATACACTCCCCATTGATCTGAATAATACTCTAACAGCGTCTCACCGTGAAGCGCAGATACAGCATTGACAGCGATATAGATATTCGATCCAAGTCAAAGGACAAGCGCGCTTACATTTAAGAGGGTCGTGAGGTGATCACGTACCAGCAAGCCGAAGGTCAGACAATCCTGGAGCGTCGAAAACTTCCGGAGTGCTAGCGGTGACCTCGTCGCAGTCATGTAATTGAACACGGCGGTGCAAAATTTGGCGTGGAAAGCGCCGGATAAGATATTGGGATCCGTGCGCACAATAAACTCGTCGAAGTCACGTTCCGAAGTTTCCCAAATACCTGGCGAGTCTCATCGCTGGAAGCCTCTAAAGGAATAATACGCCAGCGCGTCACGGTGCCGTACGAGAACAAAGGTAATGAAACAAGGTATCTGATACGTGACAAAGAATGAACGAGATAATGGAACGGTCGTTAACAGTCAAGTTCGGGATGGTATGGGTCGGGCCGACTCAGGCCAAAGCGACTATGCAAGAGTCACGTGATCCTTTGTGATCCTTTCCTCTTACCTTTAGCCTACAACGCTTTGCAATGCTTCCTTATTGCGCGAGACGGGCCAACAGACGGCTCGTCATACCCGTCTTTCTACGGAAAAACCACGGACACGCTACTGCCAGTAATTCGCAGCAGTCAAGTCGAACCACTTCCTTCGGGTTCAAGACCGTCCCAGAGGAAACCAAAGAATCTCTTGTAAAAAGCGTCTTCGATAGCGTGGCATCCAAGTACGACCTGATGAACGACGCGTCGTCTCTGGGCGTACACAGACTATGGAAAGACACGTTTGTGTCCATCTTGAGACCTGGTCGCAAAGGATCCATTCGTTGCATCGATGTTGCTGGTGGAACGGGTGACATTGCACTTCGTATTCTGGATCACGCACGAGAAGAGTATGCTGACAGGGAGACCACCGTTGAGATTGTCGACATCAATGCTCAAATGCTCGGTGAAGGCTTCAAGCGATTCAAAAAGACCATGTACCACGGTAGTGAGTATCTGTCGGGAGAAACTTTCGAGAGGTCACTGAGGCATGCAAAGCACCACAGGTGTCTTTCCATGAAGCCAATGCACAGGAACTCCCTCCATCACAGTTCGAGGACAACTCGTATGACCTGTACACGATCGCGTTTGGCATTCGCAATTGCACGTCGATCCCCGCTGTGCTCAAGGAAGCTCACAGAGTACTCAAACCAGGAGGCACTTTTGCGTGCCTCGAGTTTAGCAAAGTGAACAATCCCCTATTGAGCGTGTGAGTGCCCGTTGGCTTGCTCGGGCGCTGCTGATGGTTCACAGACTATACGACCAATATTCGTTCTCTGTGATACCCCTGTTGGGCACCATTCTCGCCGGTGATAGGGTCTCATACCAATATTTGGTGGAATCGATCCGGAAATTCCCTAGTCAACCGGAGTTTGCGGGGCTGATCAGGGATGCTGGGTTTGCGACCGGGGAAGATCACGACGGCGGGGCATGGACAGACCTGTGGGGCGGGATAGCGTGCATACACAAGGGAGTCAAAGTGTAGTAGCGTAGAACGTTGTGGACTGCCACGCGAGTTTCAGCGCCACAAACCGCGCAAGCCACTTGAGCTGATCAGCCTTGCTTGGCTCCTCTACACACGACCACCATCATGGCCACCCCGTCCTCGTCCACAGCAACGAACACTCCCCATCCGATGCCTCCAGCGTCGGCTGACCTCGCAACGACATGGACCTTTCTCGAGGAGGGCGTGGATCACATCATGACAAAGCTCCAGACCGGCGTCTCGTACTCCAAGTACATGAGCCTCTATACCGTGGCATACAACTACTGCACATCCTCGCGGATGCATGGCCCCAGCGATAGTACTGTGGGCAACCGCAGTGAGTAGTCTTTTGTTCCCCTTTCTTGCCTCTGGGAAGATGCCCTTTCTGATAACGACAACGACGGCACTGACCGCGCAATCCCAGCTGGGGCCAATTTGATGGGCTCGGATTTGTATAATAATCTCATTCGGTACTTTATTACGCATCTGAAGGGTCTTAAAGAGGTAGAAAACCTATTCCTCAAGTTACCCTAAGCTGATGGGAAATTATACAGCAATCGGACGCTCTGCAAGATGAGGCCCTCCTACGATTTTATGCTAGCGAGTGGGACAGATACACAACCGGAGCAAACTACATCAACCGACTGTTCACCTATCTCAATCGTCACTGGGTAAAACGCGAACGAGACGAGGGGCGAAAAGGGGTTTATCCTGTTTATACAGTGCGTCCTTCATTCTTTTACTCGCGGTACCTCGCTTGCGTGGACGTGATTAATCCAATGACAATCATCAGCTCGCACTCGTCCAGTGGAAAACCAACTTCTTCCTTCACGTGCAAAGTAAGCACGGGAAACTCGCCGGTGCCATCCTCAGATTAATTGAGCGTCAACGAAATGGCGAGACCATCGATCAAGGTCTCGTCAAGAAAGTTGTGGACTCGTTCGTGTCTCTTGGCCTCGATGAGACCGATATCAACAAGGCCTCCCTCGACGTGTACAAGGAACATCTAGAATCGCCGTTCCTTGAGGCAACCGAAAAGTACTATCAACAAGAATCGGAAGCGTTCCTTGCTGAGAGCAGTGTCTCCGACTACCTGAAGAAGGCTGAAGAGCGCCTCAGGGAAGAGGAGGACCGGGTCGATCGTTATCTCAACACGGAAACACGAAAGCAGCTCGTCAGCAAATGCGAACACGTACTCATTCGACAGCACTCGGAGCTCATGTGGGAAAGCTTCCAAAACTTGCTGGATTACGACAAAGACGAGGACTTACAACGGATGTATGCATTACTGTCTCGGATTCCTGAAGGGCTAGAGCCGCTGAGGAAGAAGTTTGAAGAACACGTGAAGAAGACTGGCTTAACGGCGGTGTCAAAATTAGTTGGGGAGGGTTCGGAAGGTGCTGATGGTTTGGATCCCAAAGCATATGTCGACGCTCTACTAGAGGTGCATCGCAAGAACTCGGAGACGGTGACTCGCAGCTTCAGGGGAGAGGCAGGATTCGTGGCTAGTCTCGACAAGGCATGTAGGGAGTTTGTCAACCGAAATGCGGCAACGGGAACATCGACGACGAAATCACCAGAGTTGCTGGCCAAGCATGCTGATATGTTACTGCGAAAGAACAATAAGATGGCGGAAGAAGAAGACCTCGAAGGTGCCCTTAACCGTGTTGTAAGTTTTCGATTCTCGTTTTTGATTTATGGTTGCTTCATTGGTTAATAACGTGTTGCAGATGATTCTCTTCAAGTATATCGAGGACAAGGATGTCTTCCAAACGTTCTACACCACCAAGTTGTCAAAGCGACTCATTCACGGCGTGTCCGCATCGGACGAGAGCGAGGCCAGTATGATATCCAAGCTGAAAGAGGCTTGCGGTTTTGAGTACACCAACAAACTACAACGCATGTTCACTGGTTTGTTCTCCTTGTCTTCTACCGTGGTGTTGTTGATAACGTGAATCGGACAGATATGAGTCTGAGCAAAGACTTGACTGACCAGTTCAAGGAGCGGATGCAGCAAAACCACGACGACATGGACATCAACTTTAGCATCATGGTACTCGGAACCAACTTCTGGCCTCTCAACGCTCCCAACAATGACTTCATCGTCCCTCCCGAAATTCTTCCCACCTATGATCGTTTCTCCAAATACTATCAGACGAAACACTCGGGTAGAAAACTGACGTGGCTATGGAACTACTCCAAGAATGAGCTCCGGACGACATACCTCAACCAAAAGTACATCCTGATGACGAGCTCGTATCAGATGGCGGTCTTGTTACAGTACAACAACCACGACACACTCTCATTAGAGGAGCTCGTGACGGCAACTGCAATCAGCAAAGATATATTGGTTCAAGTATTGTCGCTTCTCGTCAAGGCGAAAATTCTCGTCAACGATGAGACTGATCAGTACGATTTGAACCCTAGTGAGTCCGAATGCGACCGTTTTCTTGCGCTTTGCTTACCCTGCGTAAGATTTCAAGTCGAAGAAGATCCGTGTCAATCTTAACCAACCTATCAAGGCCGAGGTGAAGGCGGAGTCGTCTGAAGTCCTCAAAACTGTTGACGAAGATCGCAAATATGTCATTCAAGCCACCATCGTCCGGTATGCCCATGTGCTCTCTACTGGTCCTACATGTTGTTTACACATCGTGCAGCATCATGAAGGCGCGTAAAACGATGAAGAACCAACCTCTGATACAGGAAGTCATCTCTCAAATCTCACAGAGATTCGCTCCCAAGATCCCTGATATCAAGAAGGTCCGTTGATCTGTTTCACCCATTGTAGTTCCCTTCGAGCTCACGTGGGACAGGCTATTGACACGCTACTCGAAAAAGAGTACATCGAGCGTGTGGAGGGTACGAGGGACACGTTTGCATATGTTGCATAGATCCACGACCGGCGGTTCCTTGCTCGAAGATGACCCTTTCTTGTACTCTACCTGTGGATGTAGCCGTAATATACCATAGTCCTGTTCCTTCTGGGCCTTTCTACGCATTCCGAGTATGGACTTGAATTGCATCCCACAGGGGCCAAGGCTCGAGGTTCCCACTGAACTCTACTAATAGTGGCGCGTCCACTCTCTTTTGCGCCCCTTTTTCAAAGCAAGGACGATATCACCACTCTGTTCTACGAACAACCCATTTGGGCCCTTGGGGCCCGTCCGCACTTGCTCTTGGCCCACTTCCCCAGGGCCGACCCCGGAAAGCAGTGTCTCCAGCGTTCGCCCGCCCCTCAGGCTTTCTGCACCGCTATATTCGATCTCCAGGTTCAACACAGCACAACGCTACGTGTGGCAAGACTTGGGAATGTGCGATGGCACTGATCAACCGGACGGTAAGTCAACATGTGCTATAGGATGCGATGCCTCCGAATCTGACAGTGGGTCGCTCACAATTTCAATGATGAAATCGATCAATCTGACTTGAACCCTGGTCTCTGAACGTGATCGCCCCCCAAGTCGTACTTTCTTCCCTTGGCGCTGTATACAGGGTCCAGGTCGAAGAACATCCGCATCAGTCCGAACCAACCGGATCATCAAGGCTAGGGTGAAGGCGTTGTCTGAAGCCTGAGTGCTGATGTAAGACTGTCGGCGGAATACTAGTACTATGTTACTCAAGCCGCTGTCGCTCGCTATGCCCATGATGATGTACTCATGTAAAGTAGCTACAGGATGTTTATCTAGCGGCCTAGGCCGGGGGTAGCCCTGCTAGCCATCAATGATCAAACAATGCTTCGAGTCAGCGTCGAGCACTTCAGGCTGGCTGCTCCGTTCTCAGGCCTACCATGGCCACTTCGACCCCCACGCTATCCAACATTCCCCATCCAGTGCCTCCACTATCTGCTGACCTTGCAACGGCATGGGCTTTTCTCGAGGAGGGCGTGGATCACATCATGACAAAGCTCCAGACCGGCGTCTCACCTCACGAGTACATGAGCCTCTACACCGTAACATACAACTACTGTATGAGCTGGCGGATGCATGGCCCCAGAGATAGTGCTGTGGGTAACCGCAGTGAGTCGTTTTTCATCCCCCAATGGGAAGACGCCCTTCTGGTAACGACGACGATGGGGCTAACCACGCGATTCCAGCTGGGGCCAGTTTGATGGGCTCAGAATTGTATGATAATCTTATTCGATACTTTGTTACGCATCTGAAGGGTCTTCAGGAGGTAGAAACCCTATCATTCCTCAGGTTACCCTAAGTTAACGGGGAACTATACACTGACAGCAATCTGACGCTCTGCAAGATGAGGCCCTCCTACGGTATTATGCTGGCGAGTGGGACAGGTAC
>JBBPKK010001055.1:0-12456 GCA_038089215.1 Tylopilus vinaceipallidus | reverse complement strand
CAAACTCTGTTCTGCCTCTGCTGACCCTGAACCAGCTGATCTCTCCAGAGTTCCTCCAGAGTATCACAACTTCACAGATATTTTTAGCAAGAGCAAAGTGTCCAAGCTTGCCCCACACTGTGAATTCGATCTAAAAATTGACTTGAAAGAAGGCACATCTCTTCTGATAGGTACCACCTATTCCCTCTCCACCTCTGAGCTCGAGTCCCTCTGAGCATTCTTCAATGAACACCTCTCCATGGGCTTCATCTGCCCTTCCTCTTTTGCCCATGCAGCTCCAGTACTCTTTGTCCACAAAAAAGATGGTTCACTCTGCCTTTGCATAGACTTCTGCAGACTCAACAAGATCACAAAGAAAGACCACTATCCACTTCTCTGCATCTCCAATCTCCTTGATGCTCTGAGCCACATCCACATCTACACCAAGCTTGACCTCTGGCATGCATACCACCTGGTCCACATTGCTGAGGGTGATGAATGGAAGACATCATTCCAGACATGCTATGGATTGTACAAATGGCTAGTCATGCCATTCAGACTTACAAATGCCCCTGCGGCTTTCCAGCATTTTGTCAACTCTATCTTTGCAGATCTCCTTGATGTCTTGGTCATAGTATACCTTGACGATATCCTCATTTTCTCTGAGGACTGTGTGAAACACAAAGGGCATGTCTGGGAAGTCCTCCGACATCTCTGAAAGCATGGCCTGTATGCCAAGCCAGAGAAGTGCCAATTTCACACTAACTCAACTGAGTATCTTGGATACCAACTTTCCCCCTCTGGACTCTCTATGTCCCCTGACAAGGTAAAGGCCATAGTTGATTGGCCTGAACCCCAGAAGGTCCAAGATGTTCAATCATTCCTCAGTTTTGCTAACTTCTACTGGTGATTCATTGCCAACTACTCTGGCCTGGTGGTTCTGCTTACTTGCCTCACTTGCAAGGGCACCCCATGGAATTTTGATGACACATGTCACTCCACTTTCCAGCACCTCAAGGACACTTTCACCTCCACCCCCATTCTCACCCACTGGGTCCCCAACACTCCCCTAATCATCGAGACAGATGCCTCTGATTATGCCATTGCTGGCATTCTCTCCCTCCAATGTTTGGACAATGAAGTCTGCCCTGTCACTTTTTACTCCTGCACCCTTTCTGCTCCTGAGCTCAACTACGACACCCATGATAAGGAGTTGCTTGCCATCCACAAGTCCTTCTGGACTTGGTGGCACTACCTTGAGGGCTCTGGTACTCTGGTTGATGTTGTGACTGACCACAAGAACCTGGTGTAGTGCAACCCAAAACCAGTACTAGACATGGCTCAGGCTACTCTAACTTCAGGCTTATAGGAGCTAAGATTATGGGGGAATAGCCACAAGGACTTAACTAAGGTCCTTGGGCAATATCATTCAACTATATATACCATACAGCATGTTTGTAGCTATTGACTACTGATCCATGCATATCTACATAGGTGTGACATAATGTAAGAGAAAGAAGACTACATATGACATATTGTGAGAAGGTGTGCCTAACATGAGGCAGTCTAGAGTGCCATGAGGCACAGCGATCATTGATAAGCACCTTGTGGTGCAGTGGTTAAATACATGAGGCAGATAAGGGTCTAGCCTCTACCACATGTGTGCCTGACACTGGACAGCTTGGATCCCTCTGTAGCTGGTCATCACATGAACTAGTCATGTGCTAAGTCTCATGGTCATGTGCTCAAGTCTAAGTCATAAAAAAGAGTCTCAGTCTAAGTTGTGATCTATGCCTAAGTGATGGGCTGTAGGGCAAATTGTAACATTACCGCCCATCTAAGAATCAGATTCCATATGATTCCAAATAGGATCACAGGTGGTAAATACATTGTAAGGCCTGAAAAGGCCATGGAAATGATCAACATCAATAAGGTTAAGCTTCCATGGAGCATTTGGGTGTTTCCGGTGGAAATCAGCTACTACAGTACATCTTTTGCTGACCTGAGGTGCTCAATGGGTTCCCATGTCTGATCTTCTTCCCCGTATCCACTCTAGTGGACCAGGTACTCCAAACATCGACCCTTCATTCATGAGGTGATAACATATTCGACCTCATATTCCTCAGAACCATTTTTGGTAACCTTCACAGCCCCAGGCTTGTATGTAGGCTGGCCATCAAGGCAATTTTTATAGGGTTTTATTCAGGACACATTGATGATTGGATAGACCCACATCCCTTTAGGTAGTAGTAGTTTAATGACATTCTGGTCATCAGGTGCTTCTATCACCTTATATAGGCCAAGCCATTGCTCAGTTAACTTTCAGCTTATCCTTGTCTCTCAGAGATTAAGGTTCTCAGTGCTCAGCCACATGAGATCGCCTACTTTGTATTCTGGCGTGTCAGATCTCTTCTTGTCTGCCTGTGCTTTCATCGTTTTTCTTCTATTTTTGAGGTTTTCTCTAACCTGATCTAAGGTCAGCCTCATTCTGTCAAGGAATTCCTGTGCTGCAGGTGCTTTGGCATTCTTAGGCTCTATTTCCATTCTTGGTTCATAAGATCATGTGACCTGGAATGGGGTCTTCTTTGTAGAAGAGGATTGCCTATTATTATACATAAACTGGGCAAGGCTCAACCATTCTGCCCATTCATGCTGCTTCTTGGCGCAGTAAAGCCACAGGTACTGCTGGAGTTCCTGATTCATGCGTTCCATTTGCCCATCTGTCTGGGGATGGAAGGCAGTGCTTAACTTAAGGCAGATATAAAGAGATGTGGCTAAATCCACCATGACCTGTGAGGCAAATTGTGGTCCTCAGTCCGATATGATAGAATTGGAAAGTTCATGGTGCTTCCATACATGATCTCAGTATAACTTGACTGTCCCCTTACTTGTTATGGTCTTATTGGTGGGGATAAAGCAAGCCTCCTTTGAGAATTGATCAATGACTACCAAGATCGAGTCATATCCATCTGATTTGGGTAAGTCCATAATGAAATCAGTGGATATTTCCTTCCTTCCATGGTGCACTTGGCATGGGGAGTGGTTGCAACTTCCCAAGCATAGCCCAGTTCATCAGTTTCATCTGATTGCATTGTTTGCATTGGAAACAGTAGTTTTTTATCTGGTCAGTCATTCCCTTCCAGGTATAGTATTGAGAGATCAACTCTTTCATCTTTTCTGACCCTCTGTGTCCTGCTAAGGTGGAGTCGTGATATAAAGTTATAATCTGTTGTTGGATATCCCCTTTGGAAATGAAGATCTTTCCTTCGTGATACAGGAGCACTTCTTCTAAGACTCTGGTACTCTCCATTTCTTTCAACAGTGACATGGCATCTCTGATGTGGGTGAGTATTTCTTCCTCCTCCAAGGCTACTGTGGTTATCTCAGTTGCTTTTCTTATGTGAGATTCGGGGATCATGACTACTCCTTTATTGTTGTCCTTGATTCCCACAGCATGGTCTTCCCTTCTCGAAAGAGCATCAGCTTTTCCCATGCTAGTTTCTGGTTTTCTCACTAATATGTAATTGAAGCGAGTTAGCCATTGTGCCCAACATGCTTACTGTTGGTTAAGGTCTTGGCTGGTCATAAAATATTGCAAGTTTGCATGATCAGTCCAGATCTCGAACTGATGGCAAGCTCCTTCAAGGTAGTGTTGCCAGATTTCTAAGGCATAAATTATCACCAACATTTCCTTATTGGCTATTGGGTAGTTCCTTTGTTCAGGCATCATTTTATGGGAACTGAATGCTACCAGATGCCATTTTCTGTCTTTTTCTATAGATAATACCACCCCTGTTGCATATGTGGAGGCATTGCATTCTAACCAATACTGGGCTTCTTCATCTGGGTAGGTGAGAATTGGTGCTGTTGTAAAGGCTTCTTTTATCCTTTCAAAGGCTGTCTGTTCTTCCTTGCCCCATCACCAAGCTATGTCTTTTCTGGTGAGCTTGGTCAAGGGTTTCACCCATTGTGAGAACTTGTTGATGAATCATCAGTAAAAATTAGCAAGCCCTAGGAATCCTCTGACTCCTTTTACTGTCATAGGGACTGGCCATTCCAAAACTCCTTTGAGCTTGGATTCTGACATCTTGATTTCTTCGCTGGACACATCCATCCCCAGCATTTCGACTTGTTCTACCAAGAAGAAGCACTTTTCAGGTTTAATAAATAGATCATTCTCCTTCAGCCGCTTCAATACTTTTAACATGGCTTCATCATGTTCTTTTTGGTTTTCTGTTTTTGTAAAGATAAGGATATTGTCCATGTATATTATTATGAATGACTCCATATTGGAGAAGATGTCATTCATCATTGCTTGCAACATTGTGGGGGAATTATTGAGACTGAAGAACATTATGGTTGGCTTGAAACTTCCTTCTTCAGTAGTGAAGGCAGCCTTCCATTCATCTCCTTCTTTGATTCATATGTTATTGTACCCCCATCGCAAGTCCATTTTCATGAATGTTCTTGCCCCTTTGAGCCGATCTATAAGCTGTGATATTAATGGCAGTGGATACCTGTTCAGTATAATCCAGCTATTTAAATACCAATAGTCCTGCACCATTCTCTTCATCCCTTCCTTTTTGGGAACAAAGAAGACAGGTGATGTCTGTGGTGACTTTGAGGGTCATATATACCCTTTTCTCAGCTGCTCCTTCACAAATGCCTTGACTTCTTCCTTTTCATCTATGGACATAGAATATACTTTTGCCTTTTTCAGGATGAACCCTTCTTTTAAATCTATGGCATGGTCCCATGTCCTTTGAATGGGCATTCATTCAGAGGCTTTCTTGGTGAACAGTTCAATAAACTTGTGGTACTGTTTGGGTACTAACTTCTCAGTCATCTTTTCTACCTTTTTTGGTGGTATAACCTCCATTTTCTTAATGTGATGGTACACATATGGAGTGCTTGTCAGCTCATCCTCATCAAGGGCTCTTAGTACAGCTGACCGATGAAGAATGATAATCCAAGCTGCTCTTGTAGCAGGTGGACTGCAGACAGGGTGAAGGGGATGTGATGGGTTTGTCCCCAGAGAGAGCGGGAAGAGGGATACAGTTGGAGAGGACTGGGGCTTACTGTCCCAAGTGCAGTAGGTCGAGAAATGGTGAGTCTGGACACTTCCGGGTGGAATGTAGGACTGGCCAGGTCATAAAGAGCATGATAGACCAACAGGATGGTCAAGAACAGTGACGGTGATGGTGGAAACAAACAGGACAGTTCAGATGGTAAATGGAAAGATGCATTCAGTATGTAATCAACAATGCTTTATAGTCTGGGCATTCCCAGGACTGTACAAACAAATAAATGAAGAAACTGGGCAAATGTATGTACTGTCTGGGTGAGTCTGGTATGGGTCTGGTGAGACTGGTGAGTGCAGTGCAGTCTGGGTGTATGAGTATGAAGTGATAATGAATGTAAATGATCATAGAACAATATAAGGACTCACCTGCAAGACAAGACAGATGGATGGACATGATGGGCAATGGCAGGAGACATGGCTTGTGAGGATCTGGTATGTGTGGTAGGTCTGGTAGTGTGGGAAAATGGGTCCGGTGGGTCTGGATTGAGTGCACATGAATGTGGTTGTCCAGACTGCCTGTAGGATGATCTATAGAGTGGGGAAATACTGGTTTTCAACAGTAGGGTAGCATGGCTCCCTACACCGATCTGATAGGAGATAGCAGGATCAAGGGCATTTGGTAAGCTTCACCTTGCCTGTTTTCCAGTTGATCTCCAGGTTGTGCTTCTTTAGCCATGTATATCCCAGGATCATACTGACCTTTCCTAGGTCGGTTACTTCAGCCTCAAGGTTTTCTCAGTGTCCTTGGTAATCTACAATCAGAGCAGCTGTATGCATGATATTTCTTGTGCTGTTCTTTGTTTCATCTACGTTGAACACAGGAATTGGCCTTTCCAACTTGGTCATGGGTATTTTGTTTTCTTCCGCCCATGATCAATTGATAAAGATTCCATTGGCCCTGCTGTTGAGAAGAGCTTCTTCATCTATCATCCATTTCTTTTGCATGGCTGGCGCCACCTGTACTCCTAGCCTTATTTTGGTATTCGTCACAGAGCAGATGATGATCCTATCAGGGATTTCTTTACAAATATTTTTTTGTGTTTTCTTAGCCAAATTAAGCCCAGATTCCTGTCTGGAATGCTCAGGCTCTTCCTGAGTCATGGCTTTGGTTATGTCATCAAAATAGGTTATGGAGTCCAAGTCCAATAGTAGTACATCAAAATATGTGTTTTTGGTCTTTTCTACTTTTATGTGTCCAAAATAGTCCTTGACTACATGACCACCCTGAGTAGTCATGTGCCTTATGCTTTTTCCACCTTGGCCTCCTTCACCTTGGCCCTCAAGACATCCATGAAGTAGGCTTTCACCTCTTCAAAGCCCATTTCATTTATGGACTTGGGTGTTTCTCTAGCCTTCCCCTTGTGGCTAGCTCAGACATTATTGCTTTCCCTGTCCAAGTCACTGTCATTGCTACTTCCCTTTTGAGCAGCTCGAGCCTTGCAAGATTTGCCTTGTTTTGAGCAATCCTTTCAATGACCTCCCCAAGGAAACTTGCATTCACTGCAAGGTTGCTTAGGTTGCTTGCAATCACAAATGAGGTGGTCACCATTGCAGTTAAAGCACTTACTCTTCTGGGCAGCATCAGTGTCCATTACATTTGGATCTTGCTGGGAGGATGATCCGGTGGTCACATTGTTGCCCCATCTTTTGTTAGAGCTTCAGGTGAGCTAGAATTGTTCAAATGTGTTTTCCACATTCCTTACTTGGCTGATCCATTTGGTAAGATTTGTCAGGGCTTCATCCCTGTGGAGATTGAGGGAGATGTGTCGTACAATCTCCTCTTGGGCATTTTTGATTAAAAGGTGAACACCCATCACCTTGTCTATTCTGGCATACTGGTACAGAGTTTCCCATTGTGTTAGGTAGGCCTCTGTCCGCCTAGTTCCTTGCTTGAGGGTCTGAAGCTCCCTCAATGCTCTCCCCTGCCTTGTTGCTGACCTGAAACGGTGGGAGAGTTCCTGCTCCAGGTCTTTGATGGCCCACCATTGGTTGTCAGCCAACTTTGTCTCGATATGGTAATGGGCCCATTCTCTGGCACTTTTCTTGTCTCCTTCCTTTCCTGATCCAATCCAAGACAGGACTGCCAGGGTTACTTCCTTCTTTGAGGTGATGGTCTCCTGATTCATTTGCAGGTACACCTGCATCTTGATCCACCACTCATCAAAACAGGAGTAGTCACTGTTGAAGGACCCTGGATCTGGGATCAGGTCCATCTTTTTTGTTACTTTGACCTCTGTCTGAGGTCCTCTTGCCATTTTCTTGGCCGTGTTGGCCTTGGCTTCTGCTGCTGTGGCCTGGGCTTCAGCTGCAGTGAGTTGTGTTTGTAGTTCTGCCAGCAGGACCTGAAGATCAAGGATTTGTTGACTGTAGTCCATCCTTTTTGGAGAGGGGGAAATTGATTCAGAAGATTGTGAAATTTTGTTCTAGTAGTACTATCCTACTTCCTGCTTAGAACCTTAGGCTGTGGATCATATGGCTGGTTGCACTTTTCTCTAAGTGACTTCCTTGGTTGCTCCTATTGGAGTCTTCTTGGTGTGCTGTATGGTTTGGTGCGGGGTATGTAAAAATGTTGGACTAGTTCCCCATTGGGTCCTAAGTCAAACCTTGCCTGTTTCTTTACCACAGGGGGGGTGTATTCATATCAACGCTCCACAGGGAAGAAAGCCTGGGCATTGGGGAGAGGGATGGATTCAAGAAGAGTGAGGTCTATCTCCTCTTCTTCAACTTTGACCATTACTTGGTCATTTGGGTTGAATTCATATTCCAGTTTGTCTACCAGCTCAACCTTTACTCGTACTTTGATTTGACTGGCTTCCCAGTCAAGAGTTTGTTTGGAGTGGGCAACTCCAAGCATCTTTTGTAGCTAAGAAACGGGAGGGCTAGTCTCACTTGACTGTTATTCCAATCAGGTCAACAACCTTCCTGACTTGGTTCATATATCAACAACTGGTGGGCACAAGACTGCTCTTGCACTAGCTGTGATCAGTACTATGTAGACTAGAAGAAATGTGCCTTATGTGGACACACCTTTTGGCAATAGAAGAGAAAGGGGGTTTGCTGCGGTGTTTAAACCTTTAAAACCTCTTGAGGTTACAGACTACTTTGTGAATAGGTCACTAAGAGTCTATCCTCCCTTATAGGGAGTGGCTACTTAAAAAGAAGGAGGTGCCCAAGAAATAAAAGGTCCCATTATGCCTCAAGTCTGGCTTTGTTTTAGCAGATAGGCTCTGCCAGGTGCAATAGAGTAGGGTGAGTGGAAAGAAGTTAAGTCCTAATATAGCGCAACCCAAAACCAGTACTAGATGTGGCTCAGGCTACTCTAACTTCAGGCTTATAGAAGCTCAGATTATAGGGAAATAGCCATAAGGACTTAACTAAAGTCCTTGGGCAATATCATTCAACTATATATACCATACAGCATGTTTGTAGCTATTGACTACTGGTCCATGCATATCTACATAGGTGTGACATAATGTGAGAGAAAGAAGACTACATATGACATATCATGAGAAGGTGTGCCTAACATGAGGCAGTCTAGAGTGCCATGAGGCATGGCGATTACTGAGAAGCACCTTGTGGTGCAGTGATTAAATACATGAGGCAGATAAGGGTCTAGCCCCTACCATGTGCATGCCTGACACTGAACAGCTCGGATCCCTCTGTAGCTGGTCATCATGTGAACTAGTCATGTGCTAAGTCTCATGGTCACATGCTCAAGTCTAAGTCATAAAAAAGAGTCTAAGTCTAAGTCATGATCTATGCCTAAGCAATGGGCTGTAGGGCAAATTGTAACACCTGGAGCATTTCGCTACTAGTAAGCTCCTCACTCAGCATCAAGCCTGGTGGTTGGAGTTTCTCTCACAGTTCAACATGATCATCTGGTTCTGTGCTGGACGTTTGGGTGCAAAGCCCAACTCCCTCACTAGACACTGGGATGTCTATCCCAAAGAGGGGGATAGGGACTATGCTCAAGTTAACCCCCACAATTTCCACCCTGTTTTCACCCAGGCACAGCTTGTGTCATCCCTCAGGGCAACATGTCTAGCAGCTCCAGTCCTCCAGGCCAGCACACTGTTTGACATCAAGTCCCTGCATAATGACATCCTATCTGCTCTCCCCTCCAATCCCATTGCATCCATCCATCTGTCCACCTTCAATACCTCTGACTCTTGATGGACTGTTGACTCAGAAGGCTTCTTATGCTTAGATGATCATATATATGTCCCAGACACTAACAATCTTTGCCTCTGAGTCCTCCAGTACAAGCACAACCATCCTCTTTCTGGTCATTTTGGCCAAAATCACACACTAGACCTCATCCACCAAGAATACACCTGGCTGGGTATCCAGACATTTGTCAAAGAGTATGTCTCTTCTTGTACAGCCTGTGCTCAAGCCAAGGTCCCCTGTCACAAGCTCTATGGGCTTCTGAAACAACTCCCCATCCACAAGAAGCCATGGAACTCCATCTCCATGGACTTCATTGAACAACCCCCCACCTCCTCTGGACATATGGCCATCTTAGTTGTCATGGATCGACTATCAAAGCAATGCATATTCATCCCTACAGACAACAAGGTGACATCCCTGGAGTTGGCCAAACTCTTTCTACTCCATGTCTTCTCTAAGCATGGAGTCCCCTCTCACATTACCTCCAACTGAGGTTCAGAATTCATATCACACTTTTTCCGCTCCCTTGGTAAGGCTCTCAACATCTGGTTACACTTCACCTCTGGTTATCATCCAGAAGGTGATGGACAGACTGAGCATATGAACCAGACATTGGAACAGTACCTCTGGATCTACTGCAATTACCAGCAAGACAACTGGTCCGAACTCCTGCCCCTTGCAGAGTTCACATACAACAATGCTCCGAATGCTACTACCAGTGTCTTGCTGTTCTTTGCTAACAAAGGCTACCACCCCAATATCTCTGTCCATCCCAAGCACAACCTCACCTCCACTTGAGCCCAAGAGTACTCCATAGACCTCAACTCCCTTCACACTCTCCTCTGAGAAGAGATAGCCACAGCTCAGCAGCACTACCAAGGTCCCACAGACACCAAACGAACTCTGGCACCAGACTTCAAGGTCAGTGACCAAGTTTTTGTGAAAGCCAAGTACTTCCAGTCTACATGACCATCGAAAAAGCTATCCAAGAAGAACTTAGGACCATATGAAATCATTGTGCAAGCTGGTTCCCTCTCTTTCATGCTCTGACTTCTGGAGAGTATGAAGTCTGTACATCTGGTCTTTCACATCTCCCAATTAGAACCTGCCATCACCAACACCATTCCCAATCACACACAACCACCTCCACCTCCAGACAAAGTTGATGGCGAACTGGAGTATGAGATCTCTGAAATCTTAGACTCAAAGATAGATAGATGCAGAAGAAATTGCAAACTGCTGTACTTAGTCCAGTGGTCTGGATATGAAGGTACTGACAAAGAGACTAGTTGGTTGCTGGCCACAGAACTTGGTCACACATCTGAACTAGTTGAAGATTTTCATCTCCAGATTCTATTTCACAGCAAGAACAATTCTATCTACTTCTCGCCTCCCTCCTCTTCTTCATCCTCACCCTCCCCATTGTTACAGGATTATAGTTTTTCACTACCAAAGTGACTACACTTTGGCTACACTTTGATTAGTGTCAGTCAGATGTCAGTCAAACTTGACTACACTTTTGCACTACGAAAGTTGCTACACTTTGACTAGTGTCACCTCGCATTTTTGCTATCCTACACTTTACTACCAACTTTGGTACACTCTTAACCTAATGTCACCTCGCCCCCAAGGTGATGCCTGGCACATGTTTACCTCCGACCCTCTGGTATGTTCTGTCATCTGACATCTGGACTTAGTAATACAATTTCCCTCCATATATAAACTCCATAGAATATGCCATGTATTTCTTCAGTTTGAATATCAACAGAACTAGACATTCTCCCCTCCTGCCTTTGGTTGTTGTTGCACAACTACCAACTCTGACCTCCAACCTCTCTGCAAATCTGGGACTGAGTCAAAGCAAGGGTGCACCACATATGGTGAAGCCAAGTCCCATCCAACCCCCTCAACTCCAAACCTTTGGAGTTACCCCAAGTCCATTGCCCAAGTTTAACACTTTCCTCTTGTTATACCTATTGATAAGCTGTATATTCATGTTGTATATACAGTGACTCCAAAAACCAGCCCAATGTTTCATTCCAATCCAGTGTGTGAAGTATACTTCAATCACATAAACAAATTACACTTTGCTTTAGTGGAATGTATTGTAGTATGGACCCCCGGCTACACCTTTACCCTATATATCACATGGTTCCATTCACATGCTGTCAGGATATAGCCATTACAAAATGAACACCTCATTGGGCTGGTTTATGTACTTTTGATTTGAATGACATTATTAGTACTTGGTATAGCCTTCTTTTGCCTTGAGCACTGCCTGGACCCTCCTAGGCATGCTATCAATCAATTTCTGACACTCTCCAACTGGTATCTTCTCCCACTCCACCTGAATTCTATTCCATAACTCCTCTATACCTTTGAAGGAAATTTCATACTCAGCAAGTCTTCTTTTGAGGTACCACCAGAGATGTTCAATCAAATTGAGGTCAGGAGACTGTGCAGGCCATACCATGGTCCTGAAATCTTGCTCTTCTAGCCACTTCCTGACCTTTTTGCAAGTATGCTTGGGGTCATTGTCCTGCTGAAAAATAGTGTCAGGAGGATTTAGACCATGATACTGCAGGGTTTCTAGCAGTTCATCCTTCAAAATTTGAAGGTAAAGATCACCATCCATCCTACCATCTATCTTGGTAGCATAGCCAATTCTTTTCCAAGTCATATAGCCCCAAATCATCACAGAACCCCCACCATGCTTGATGGTACCCTCCACCAGCCTATCACTAAGCTTTTCACCTGGCTTTTTCCACACCCATTTCTTCCCATCTGACCCCAGGCAATTGATTTTGGTCTCATCAGACCATATGACCTTCTTCCAATCCTCTATAGTCCAATCTTTGTGAGCATATGCAAAGTTCAACTGGGCTTTTTGATGTTTGGCTGAAAGAAGAGGGTGTTTCAGCTTGAAAACAGCTTTCATGCCACTTTTTTTCAAGTGCTGGCAAATAGTGTTGGGATGGAGGGGTTGATTTGTGAGATTGGAAAGTGTTTTGGTCACTTGAACAGCATTCTCTGCTCTACCAGATGAGATGAGATGAACAGCATGGTGAATATTGGTAGAGGAAAGTTTGGATGGATGACCACCAGTGGACTTTTGAAGGTCTGGGCACTCTTGAGATGATAGCCTGGATATAGTAGCATGCCCAATACCAAGCTGGGTGGCAATAACATGAGCTGAGTGGCCTGCATCAAGTTGAGCAAGGATA
>JBBPKK010001054.1:0-12460 GCA_038089215.1 Tylopilus vinaceipallidus | reverse complement strand
AAGATTGGAATAGAGGAATGTCAAAGATTGATTCAGAGTATGCCCAGGAGGATTCAGGAGGTGATTGAGGCCAAAGGAGGATACACTTCATACTAATTTATGATACCCTTAATGTCAGCAACAAAACTGTTGCAATGAGTATCCTTGATTAATTAGAGTATATCTCATGTGGCTGTGATTTAAATCACATGACATAGGGGAATGACTTGTAGCCAAGAGTGATTACTATATTTGGTATCACCAAAGCTAAGCGAAATTCCCACATGTGATTGTGGTGTGCTTCACGCACCAGATTGAGGTTAGACATTGCAACAGTTTTGTTGCTCACTGTATCATCAAAATAAGTTACTGACTTGGAGTCAGATAGTAATACATCGAAGAATGTGTTTTTGGTGTTTTCTACTTTTATATGTCCGAAATAGTCCTTGGCAACACAACCACCCTGATTGGTTATGTGCCTTATTCTTTTCCTGCCTTGGCTTCTTTTGCCTTGGTGTTCAACACGTCTGTGAAGTAAGCTTTCACTTCTTCAAAGCCCATTTCATTTATGGACTTGGGTATTTCTCTAGCCTTCCCCTTGCAGCTAGCTTGGACATTATGACTTTCCCTGTCCGAGTTGCTGTCATCACTACCCTCCTTTTGAGCAGCTCGAGCCTTGCGAGATTTGCCTCGTTTTGGACAATCCTTTCGATGCCCTCCCCCAAGGAACTTGCAGTCACTGCAAGGTTGCTTAGGTTTCTTGCAGTCGCGAACGAGGTGGTCACCACCACAGTTAAAGCACTTACCCTTTCGGGCAGCATCTATGTCCATGGTGTTTGGGTCACGCTGGCTGGACAATCCGGTGGACGCATTGTTGCCCCACTTTCTGTCTGAGTGTCGGGCAAGCTCGAATTGTTCGAATGCGTTTCCCACATTCCTTACTTGGCCAACCCAATCAGCCAGGTTTGTTGGGGCATCGTCCCCATGGAGATTGAGGGAGATGTGTCATACAATCTCCTCTCAGGCATTTTTTACTAAGAGGTGGACGCCCATCACCTCATCGATTCTGGTGTACTGGTACAGAGTTTCCCATTGTGTTAGGAAGGCCTCTGTCTGCCTTGTTCCTTGTTTGAGGGTTTGGAGCTCCCTCAGTGCTCATCCTTGTTGGGTGGCAGATTGGAACCTGTGTGACAGTTCCATGTTAAGCTCTGCGACGTTCCACCACTTGTCGTCACCGAGCTTTGTCTCGATATGGAAACGGGCCCATTGTAGCGCAACCCAAAACCAGTACTAGATGTGGCTCAGGCTACTCTGACTTTTAGGCTTATAGGAGCTAAGATTATGGGGAATAGCCACAAGGACTTAACTGAGGTCCTTGGGCGATATCATTCAGGTATATATATCATAGGGACATGTTTGTACATATTGACTAAAGGTCTGTGCATATCTACATAGCATGATGTCATGTGGGAAAGTACAGTAAGCATATGATGTATCGTGAGAGTCGTGCCTAACATGAGGTGGTCTAGAGTGCCATGGGGCACAGCGATCAGAGATAAGTGCCTCGAGGCGCGGAGATTAAATACACGAGGCAGATAAGGGTCTAGCCCCTACCACATGTGTGCCTGACATCCGGACAGCTCAGATCCCTCCAAGCCAGTTGTCACGTGAACTAGTCATGTGCTACGTAAGTCTCACGGTCACGTGCTCGTAAGGTAAAAAGGTCTAAGTCCATTGTCATGATACTGGCAGCATAGGGCGAATCGTAACACCCATTCTCCGGCTCTGTTTTTATTGGCTTCCTTCCCTGATCCGATTCGAGACAGGACAGCCAGGGTGACTTCCTTCTTGGAGGTGAAGGTTTCCTTGTTCATTTGCAGGTAGACCTGCATCTTGACCCACCACTCGTCAAAGCGGCTGTAGTCTCCATTGAACGATCCTGGGTCGGGGATCAGATCAACTTTCTTTGTAATTTTGACCTCAGGTCGAGGCCCTTGTGCTGCTTGTTCAGCCACAGCAGCCCTTTGTTCTGCTTGTGCTGCTCTCAATTCAGCTGCAGCCAGCTGTGTCTGCAATCCTGCCAACAGGACTTGCATATCATGAATTTGTTGCCCAATATCCATCCTTTTGGGCGAGGGGGGAATCAAATCTGATGACTCGGAAATGATGTATTATTTAGTAGCTACTTTCTACTAAGGATTTTTGGCCGGGGATCGTATGGCCAGTTATGCTTTTCTCTCAGTGATTTCCTTGGTTGCTCCCTTTGGAGTCTTCTTGGTGTGCCATACGGTTTAGCGCAGGGTACGTAAAAGTACTGGACTAGTTCTCCGTTGAGCCCTAAGTCGAACCTTGCCTGCTTCTTTACTGCAGGGGGGGTGTATTTGTATTGCCGTTCTGCAGGGAAGAATTCCTGGGCAGCAGGAAGTGGGAGTGGTTTGAGAAGAGCGAGATTGATTTCCTCTTCCTCGACTTTGACCGTTACTTGGTCGTTTGGGTCGAATTCATATTCTGGTCTGTCTACCGGTTCGACCTTTACTTGTATGGTAATTTGACCAGCTTCCCAGTCGAGAGTTTGTTTAGGGTGGGCAACCCTGAGCATCCTTTGTACTAAGAGAAACAGGAGGGCTAGTCACGCTTGACCATTTGGAGAATCAGGCCAATAGCCTTCCTGACTTCTCGTAATCAACAACTGGTGGGCACAAGACCGCTCTTGCACCAGCTGATGATGGTACTACGTTCAACTAAAAAAAATGTGCCTCACGTGGACATGCCTTTTTGGCAAATAGAAGGGAAGGGTTTTTTGCCATGGTGTTTAAACACTTTAAAGCCTCTTGAGGCTATGGACTACTCCGCGATTAGGTCGCTAAGAGTCTATCCTCCTGTATAGGGAGTGGCTACTTAAAAAGTGAAGGGTTTGCCCAGGAAGATAAAGGTCCCATATGAGCCTCAGGTCTGGCTATGTTTTAGCAGATAGGCTCTGCCAGGCGTGATAGAGTAGGGTGAGCGGGGTGAAGTTAAGTCCTAATGTAGTGCAACCCAAAACCAGTACTTGACTTGGCTCAGGCTACTCTGATACTAGGCTTATAGGAGTTAAGATTGAGGGGGAATAGCCACAAGGACTTAACTGGGGTCCTTGGGCAATATCATTCAAGTATATATACCATAGGGACATGTTTGTACATATTGACTACTGGTCCGTGCGTATCTACATAGCATGATGTCATGTAGGAGAAAGAAGACTACATATGATGTATTGTGAGAGTCGTGCCTAACATGAGGCGGTCTAGAGTGCCACGAGGCATGGCGATCAAAGATAAGCACCATGAGGCGCGGTGATTAAATACACGAGGCAGATAAGGGTCTAGCCCCTACCATGTGCATGCCTGACATCCGGACAGCTCGGGTCTCTCCAAGCCGGTCGTCACATGAACTAGTCATGTGCTAAGTCTCACGGTCACATGCTCATGAAGCAAAAATATGTCTAAGTCTGTTGTCATTGGCCTATGCCTGAGCGATGGGCCGTAGGGCAAGTCGTAACAGCATCAGGCATACAAAGGGATTTCAAATGTAGGGAAACTTGGTTTCCTACACTGGTGGTCTGGATATGAAGGTACTTATGAAGAAACTAGTTGGTTGCTGGCCACAGAACTTGGTCATGCATCTGAATTTGTTGAAGACTTCCACCTCTGGTGTCCAACTAAGCCTGGACCTCACTCCAATTAACCCTGGACTTCATTTTCACACAAAACACAACAAAACTTCTACTATCTACACTTTGTCTCCACCTTTCTCTTCTTCATCTTCATCACCTTTCCCATCCTCACCATCTTCCTCATCTCTGCCCTCCAAATCTCCATGACCCTTCAACAACTCATCCTCAGCCTCCACATGGCACTCCTCTACCTCCATGACCACCTCCTTACACTCTTTATCCTTGTCCTCAAACCCATTGTCCAGGTACACCTTTGCCACCCTCAGCTCCACCAGCTGTCCAAGCAGCAGGCACTGCCAGTCCAGCCACCCCCTCAAAACATTGCACAAGTCATCTAGCAACTTGGTGATGATTTTGGCAGCCTTCACCAACTCTGCCTGCATCACCTCCAGTGCCTCCTTCACCCAGACCTTCTTCCAGACTTGCTTGTTGGCAACTGCATCTGCCCCATTCCTATGCTTTCTCTTCCTTTCCAGCTTCTCTTCTCCAGGGCACTTGCATTTTGCCTTCACCTCCTGGTACTCCATGCAAGAGGTGGACTTGCCAGTCCCTGGCATGCAGTCCAGCCCATGGTCCTCACACCTCCAGCACACCACCAGCTTGCTTGCCTTCACCTTCCCTTTCCTGAAGCTTGTTCCCCCATGCTCCTGCTCCACCTTTACCTGCTCCACCTGCTTCTTTGCTGCTGCCTTGGCCTCTGCCTGCCTCTTCACCACCATGACCTTCTTGGCCCTCACCCACATGGCTTCCTCTTCAGCCTTCTTCTTTTTTGCAGCCTCCTCCACCTTCCTCTGCTCCTCCACCTCTTTCTTTGCCTTCATGCATTGCCTCCACTCAGTGGCCTTGGCATTCCACAATGCATCATCATTGTCAATGCTCTCCACAAGGCGCACATTGTCCCAGGTCTCAATGTCAGGGTGAGTGGACATGGGAGGTGGTAGTGGTGGGTGTTGAAGAAAATTTTCCAGCTAAGACTCAACTTATATATCCCACATGTTCCACATTCAGCTAATTCAACTCTGATCAGATCAATGAAGTCACATGAGTCAAAGCAGCCTTCAGGGGTTCAGGCCTAGGAAGGGGATACTGTCATATCCCAAAATCCACCAAGCCCAACTCTGACATATCTGGTACCAACTCCAGTACTAACCCTAGTTCAATCTCTTTCATCTTCATACTCATGACATTCAGACTTGTACAATTAGATTACTAACACCCTATGACTCCTCCTGATGTCTTACCCCTTACACCCCTCTAACATGTTTCACCTACTCTGAGGAACTCCAAGGAGACATCATACCCTATTTTAGTTTAGACATCTCCAACACATTTCACTCCAATGTGATACAGGTACATGTCACTCTGACAACTAACATCCTAACATTTGACACTTGACATCCAGACTTACTAATACACCTCCCCCCCATATATAAGCCCTGTAGAACACACCATGTATTCCTCAGTTCAAATATCAATTTAACTTGATGTTCTCACTCTCCCTCCTGGTTGTTGTCACACAACTCCCACCTCCAGCCTCCAACCCTCCATTCATAAATCTGGGACCAAGTCAAGCAAGGGTGTTATGACTTGCCCTATGGCCCATTGCTTAGGCATAGCATCACAATGATGACTTAGTTTATTTCTTGCTTTACAAGCATGTGACTGTGAGACTTAGCACATGACTGGTTCACATGACAACCAGCTATGGAGGGATCCAAGCTGTCCAGTGTCAGGCATGCACATGGTAAGGGCTAGACCCTTATCTACCCTGTGTATTTAAATACTGCACCTCATGGTGCTTATCTTTGATCACCATGCCTCATGGCACTCTAGACCGCCTCATGTTAGGCACAACTCTCATGATACATCATATGTAGTCTTCTTTCTCTCACATTATGTCATAGATAGTATGCAACATGTAGATATGCATGGACCACATAGTCAATATGTACAAACATGCCCTATGGTATATATAGGATGAATATATGACCCAAGGACCTTAGTTAAGTCCTTGTGGCTATTCCCCATAATCTTGACTCCTATAAGCCTAAGACAGAGTAGCCTGAGCCATGTCTAGTACTGGTTTTGGGTTGCGCTACAAAGGGTGCACCACATAAGGTGAAGCCAAGTCCCATCCAACCACCAACTCCAGAGTTTCAGAGTTGTATCCCCACCATTCATCCCTGAGTTTAACATGTTCTCTCACTCTTTAATCATCATTGCACAACTACCAACTCTAACCTCTGACCTCTCTGTACATCTGGGACCAAGTCAAGCAAGGGTGCACCACATAAAGTAAAGCCAAGTCCCATCTGACCCCCTCAACTCCAGACTTCCAGAGTTACCCACAAGTTTACTGCCTGAGTTTAATAGAAACAGAGAATGAACTGGGTTGATACTGGAGTTGGTACCAGACATAGTAGAGTTGGACTTGTTGAAAAGTCAGGATATAACAGATGTTCAGACTTACTAATATATTTTTCCTCCATATACATATAAACTTCATAAGATATGCCATGTATTGTTACAATTTGCCCTATGGCCCATCACTGTTACAGGATTATAGTTTTTCACTACCAAAGTGACTACACTTTGACTAGTGTCACTGCTATCCTACACTTTACTACCAACTTTGGTACACTCTTAACCTAATGTTACCTTGCCCTACACTTCACTACCAACTCTGGTAGACTCTTAATCTAATGTCCACCATACACCTTTGTATAGGTTACCACCCCAGATCTCTAGAGGGATCTCTCCATTCTACATGCACTATTTGCATGTTCTTCCACATGAACTCTAGACTCTAGAGGTTATGCCTTCCATTCTACCACACCATGCTATACTACAGTGAGCAACAAAACTGTTGCAATGCCTAACCTCAATCTGGTGCATGAAGTGCACCACAATTACATGTGGGAATTTCGCTTAGCTTTGGTGATACCAAATATAGTGGTCACTCTTGGCTACAAGTCACTTGTTACGATCTGCCCTAAGCTGCCAGTATCACACTCCGTCGGACTTGTCTTTATTTTCTTTTACAAGCACATGACCGTGAGACTTAGCACATGACTGGTTCACGTGACGACCGGCTTAGGAGGGATCCGAGCTGTCCGGATGTCAGGCACGCACGTAGTAGGGGCTAGACCCTTATCCGCCTCATGTATTTAATTACCGCACCACGAGGTGCTTATCTCTGATCGCCGCGCCTCAAGGCGCTCTAGACATGCCTAGACTGCCTCATGTTAGGCACAGTCTCCCACAAGATGTCATTATGATATCATTCTCTCTCACGTTATGTCATACCTATGTAGATACGCACAGACCAGTAGTCAATAGCTACAAACATGCTGTATGATATATATACTTGAATATGACGACCCAAGGACCTCAGTTAAGTCCTTGTGGCATTCCCCCTCTACTTGACTCTTTATAAGCCTATTGTGAGAGTAACCTGAGCCACGCTATACGCTGGTAGTAGGTTGCGCTTCATAGGACTTAACTTCTCATCTCACCTTACTCTCATAAGTCGCGAAGCACTTTAAGCTTCTGCACATAGCCGGACCCGAGGCTTATACGGGACATTCTTCTTCTTTGGGCACCCCCTTCATTTTAAGTAGCCACTCCCTATAAGGGAGGATAGACTCTTAGCAGCCTACCTGCGGAGTAGTCCGTCACCTCGAGAGGTGTTAAAGGTTTAAACACCGCGGCAAAAACCCCTTTCTTTCTATTGCTGAAAGGCGAGTCCTCGTGAGGCTCATTTTTACTAGTCTACATAATACCGGTCGCAGTTGGTGCAAGAGCGGTCTTGTGCCCACCAGCTGTTGACATACGAACCAAGTTGGGTGGCTATTGACCCAATTGGAATAACAGTCGAGTGAGACTAGCCCTCCCGTTTCTTAGAAAAAAAAAAGGATGCTCAGGGTTGCCCACCCTACCCACACACTTGACTGGGAAGCCAGTCAAATCACGATACGAGTAAAGGTCGAACCGGAAGACGAACCGGAATACGAATTCGACCCCAACGACCAAGTAACAGTCAAAGTCGAAGAAGAGGAGATAGACCTCGCTCTTCTCGAACCACTCCCACTTCCTGACGCCCAGGTCTTCTTTCCTGCGGAGCGTCACTACGAATACACCCCCCCTGTGGTAAAGAAACAGGCAAGGTTTGACTTAGGAGCCAACGGGCAACTAGTCCAACACTTTTACATACCCCGCGCTAAACCGTACGGTGCACCAAGAAGACTCCAACGGGAGCAACCAAGAAGGTCGCAAAGAGAAAAGCGACAAAGGCCATACGACCCCCGGCCGAAGGTTCTTAGTAGGAAGTAGATAGTACTACTAGAACAACATTTCACAATCATCTGAATCTATCCCACCCTCTCCTAAAAGAATGGATTACGGGCAACAAATCCTCGATTTACAGGTCCTGCTAACAGGACTCCAAACACAATTGGCCGCAGCAGAAGCCCGAGCTGCCGCCGCAGAAGCCAAGGCAAATGCCGCCGAGGCATTGGCACGAGGACCTCATACAGAGGTCAAAGCTACAAAAAAGGTGGACCCAATCCCAGATCCAGGGTCCTTTAACGGTGACTACTCCTGTTTTGACGAGTGGTGGATAAAAATGCAGGTTTACCTGCAAATGAACCAAGAGACCTTCGGGTCTAAAAAGGAAGTCACCCTGGCAGTCTTGTCTCGGATTGGTTCAGGGAAGGAAGGAGACAAAAACGGTGCAGGCGAGTGGGCCTGTTATCATATCGAGACAAAGCTCGCCTCAAATGAATGGTGGGCTGTCAAGGACTTGGAATGGGAACTTTCCCACCGCTTCAGGTCAGCCACAAGACAGGGAAAGGCCCTGAGGGATCTCCAGACCCTCAGACAAGGAACAAGGCAGACTGAGGCCTTTCTAACTCAGTGGGAAACTCTGTACCGACAATCAGGTATAGATGAGGTGATGGGCGTTCACCTCCTAGTCAAAAACGCCCGAGAGGAGATTGTACACCATATCTCCCTCAATCTCCATGGGGACGACGCCCCCACCAACCTTGCCGATTGGATCGGCCAAGTAAGGAACGTTGGAAATGCGTTTGAACAATTTGAGTTAGCTCGCCACTCAAACAACAAGTGGAGCAACAATGCGGCCGCCAGATCGTCCAACCGGCATGACCCTAATGCGATGGACATTGACGCTGCCCGAAAGGGTAAGTGTTTTAACTGTGGGGGCAATCACTTCGTCAAGGACTGCAAAAAGGCTAAGACGCCTTGTAGCGAATGCAAGTTCCTTGGGGGAGGGCATCGCAAGGATTGCTCAAAGCGAAGCAAACCTTGCAAGACTCACGCTGCTCAAAAGGAGAGTAGCGATGACTGCAACTCGGACTGCGAGAGTCATAATGTCCGAGCTAGCCGCAAAGGGAAGGCTAGAGAAAACCCGAAGTCCATAAACGAAATGGGCTTCGAAGAGGCGAAAGGCTATTTTACGGACGTCTTAAACACCAAGGCAAAAGAAGCCAAGGCGGGAAAAGAATAAGGCACATAACCAATCAGGGTGGTTGTGGTGCCAAGGACTATTTTGGACACATTAAAAGAGAAAAATCCAAAAATACGTATTTCGATGTATTACTATCAGATTCGGAGTCGGTAACTTATTTCGACGACATAACCGAAGCCACAACTCAGGAAGAACCTGAGTGCACCGGACGGGAATCCAGGCTTAATTTGGCAACAAAAACAAAAAAATTATTTAACAAAGAAATCCCTGATAGGATCGTGGTCCGCTCCTTAACCGCATCCGAAATAAAGTTAGGAGTAAAGGTGGCACCGGCCACAGAAAAATACCGGATGATCGAGGCAAAAGTGCTCCTAGACAGCAGAGCTAATGGCATTTTTATCGATAAGCAATGGGCTCATGAAAACCAAATATCCTTGAATAAATTAGGACGACCAATCCTGGTATTCAACGTAGACGGGACGAAGAATAGTGCCAGAAATATCACCCATACGGCAGAGTTAATAGTCGACTATCAAGGACATCGTGAGAAGTTAGAAGCCGAAGTAACGGATCTAGGAAAGGTCCCAATGATCCTTGGATATACGTGGCTGAAGAAGCACAATCCAGAGATCAATTGGACAACTGGGGAGGTAAAATTGACCAAATGTCCCCGCACCTGTTATCTCCTATCCGACCGATCGGTTCTACTCAGAAGCCTAGAAGCTCAAGAGATGGAGAACGCCCCTCACGTGTACCATCACATAAAGAAAATGGAGGTTATACCACCAAAAAAGGTAGAAAAGACGGCGGAAGGGCTTGTTCCGAAACAATATCACAAATACCTCGACCTCTTCACAAAGAAAGCCTCAGAGCGAATGCCGATGAGGTGACCATGGGATCATGCTATTGACCTGAAAGAAGGATTTGTACCCAAAAAGGCCAAAGTATACCTGATGTCGCAAGAAGAAAAGGAAGAGGTTAAAGCCTTTGTAATGGAACAACTTCGGAAAGGATATATCCGACCGTCAAAATCCCCTCAAACATCTCCAGTATTCTTCGTACCCAAGAAAGAAGGGACGAAAAGAATGGTACAGGATTACCGATACTTGAATAGCTGGACGATCCCGAATGGCTACCCCTTGCCATTAATCTCACAATTGATAGATAAGTTAAAAGGGGCTAAATTATTCACCAAGATGGACCTCCGATGGGGATACAATAATGTACGCATCAAGGAAGGCGACGAATGGAAAGCAGCGTTCACAACCGAAGACGGGAGTTACGAACCCCTCGTCATGTTCTTCGGATTAAATAATTCGCCAGCTACTTTCCAAGCCATGATGAACGATACCCTGATGGATATGGACTCCTTCGTAATCGTATACATGGACAATATTTTAATATTCACAAAAAGCACCGATCAAAAGCTTCATGACCAGGCAGTCATGAAGGTGCTACAGTGGCTGAAAGAAGCCGATCTATTTATAAAACCAGAAAAGTGCTTCTTTTCGGTAGAAAGAGTCGAAATGCTGGGAATGGATGTAACCAGCCAAGGAATCAGGATGTCGGACTCCAAAAAGAAAGGAGTATTGGACTGGCCAACCCCGACCAATGTAAAGGGAGTAAGAAGCTTCCTAGGATTGGCAAACTTTTACCAACGATTCATCGACAAATTCTCTGAAATCGCCCGACCCCTCACCGAGCTCACAAGGAAAGATAAGGCATGGGAATGGGGGATTGAACAACAGAGATCCTTCGAAAGGATGAAGGAAGCCTTCACCTCTGCACCAATATTAGCATATCCAGATTATGATGCAAAATATCGCCTAGAGTGCGATGCATCCCTATTCGCCACAGGAGCGGTACTATCTATGGAAAAGGAAGGAAGATGGCACCCAGTAGCCTTCAGCTCCCACAAAATGACAAAAGAGCAATGTAATTATTCCGTCGCTGATCGGGAGATGCTAGCCATCATACACGCCCTGGAGATATGGCGACATTATTTAGAAGGAGCGAAACATGAATTCGAGATCTGGACTGATCATGCGAACCTCCAATATTTTATGACCAGCCAAGACCTTAACCGACGACAGGCGCGTTGGGCGCAATGGTTATCTCATTTCAACTATGTACTCGTGAGAAAACCAGGGACTAGTATGGGAAAAGCTGATGCCCTTTCGAGAAGGGAAGACCATGCCGTGGGAATCGAAGACGATAACAAAGGGGTAACAGTAATCCCTGACTCACGGATAAGGAGATCTGAGATCACCGCCATATCCTCGGAAGAAGAGGAAATCTTAAAAAGCATCCGAGATGCGACTTTGCTGATAAAGAAGTCCGATAAGAAGGGAGAAGCAAAAGAAGGCTTCCTCTACCACGAAAATAAGATCTTTGTGCCCAAAGGGGATATTCAGCAGCGAATCATAACTTTATATCACGACTCCACGGTGGCAGGACATGGGGGAGTAGTGAAAACTGCGGAGTTGATCTCCCGATACTATACCTGGGAAGGGATGCACCCCCAGATTAAAAACTACTGTTCCCAATGCGAGAGATGCAATCGGATGAAGCTGACAAACCAGGCAGCGCCTGGGAAACTAATACCCCTTTCAGTACCAGAGGGACCCTGGAAGGATATTTCCACCGATTTCATAACGGACCTACCCCAATCGGACGGATACGACGCAATCCTAGTGGTTGTCGATAGATTCTCTAAAGAAGCATGCTTCATTCCTACCAATAAAACCATAACAAGTAAGGGAACGGCAAAGCTTTATAGAGATAACGTATGGAAGCATCATGGACTTCCCTCCTCTATTGTATCGGACCGAGGACCCCAGTTTGCCTCGCAGGTCATGGCGGATTTAGCCACATCTCTTCATATTCGCCTTAATTTGAGTACGGCATTTCCACCCACAAACAGACGGGCAGACGGAAAGAGTAAACCGTGAGCTACAGCAATATCTAAGGCTGTACTGCGCAGAAAAACAGGATCAATGGGCAGAATGGTTGAGCCTCGCCCAGTTCACGTACAACAACCGGCAGTCATCTTCTACAAAGAAGTCCCCATTCCAAGTGACACATTCTTACGAACCAAGGATGGGAATAGAGCCGGTAATGACCAAAGCTCCGGCAGCACAAGAATTCCTCGACGGAATGAGGCTGACCCTAGATCAGGTCAGAGACAATCTAGAGAATAGATGAAAAACCATGAAAGCGCAAGCGGATAAGAAAAGGTCCGAAGCGCCGGAATACAAGAAGGGAGATAAGGTCTGGCTAAG
>JBBPKK010001053.1:0-12462 GCA_038089215.1 Tylopilus vinaceipallidus | reverse complement strand
GGAGAGCGACGGTCTTATGGCCGTTTTCCTCGGAGGCGACGGTGCGTACGGCTTGAAGGGCAAGCCGGCACATAAGGTCGGACCAGCGGGCGGCGAATTTGGTACCGATGGACGTTTTAATGAGGGAGAGCATGTCGTCGTCGGACGAGGTGTCGATGGGAACGGAGATCTTGTTGATGATGTCAAGGGATTCCCTGAGGGCCTTGTTGTAAGCAGAGATGATGACGACGGGATGGATGTTACGCTCGAGCTGTGCGAGGGACTGTGCAAGAATTTCGCCAGCTAAAGAGATATTCAGATGAGTTTCTGATGGGATGTGCGTCGTCGAGGGATACCTACCTAGAATAATGACACTTGTCGTGCCGTCCCCGCACTCTTCGTCTTGGGTTCGACTAAGTTCGATCATGTTTTTGGCGGCGGGATGTGCGACGTCGATCTCGCGCAAGACCGCGTTTCCGTCGTTGGTGAGCCTGTAAAACATGAGAAACCGGTGAGAATAAGTTGACCGGGAGACGGACAAAATTCCGCCCATAGGATCTAGAATCATTTTTAACATTGATTTCGGGCCCAAGCACGTGCGGATCACATCGGCGATGGTCTAAAATGCAAGAACTGAGGGGAGACGGAATGGATGCAGCGGGATATCGCACCTTAGCCGCAGTAATGTTTGAAATCTGAGCCTTTCTCCCCGACTGCCTCTCAGGCGCAGTGTCTAGTGGGTGGATGAATCAGCAAAACAAGAAGGCGACTTTGGGCAGTTTCGCACTCATCACAAAGACGGGCGTCTGTCCGGCTTGCATGTTGTGCGTTTTGGTTAGGGCCAAGATTGATGTTCCTTCATCGCTGTGATGGTGACGCGCAACATTACATAATAGCGCACGTCAAGAACTGGTCCTGGTCGTCCTTGCCTTCGGATGCCATCCCCTGCACCTGCCGCAGCCCCATGGACATTTAAGCCACCAGCTCTGGGTATGCCTGGGCCCTCTCCAGCAAAAAGATGGTGATGGTATCATCCTCAGAGTGCAGGCATTTCACATTTTCCCTCAGACTTAGTGCATTACATAAGACTAGGTGTTAGTCATTATATAATAGTACACTTGTCAGAAAGTAAGAATACAAAAAAACTCAAGCATAGTTGGATATGCAGTATCAACAAAGAGAAAATAAACTCTAAAACATACTGTCCCTAAACTAGAAAGAAGTAAATATAGTCAAATACAAATTTATATTATATTAAAAATGTCATCATACCAGACTATTTAACATTCTTTTTGGAATTATGATACAAAATGAATCCTCTTTAAATTATTAGAAAACTATACTATAATGTAGGGCAGATCTCCAGGATCATTATGAGCCCCTATTCATCAAAATTGGCAGTTAGGGTTTTGAAATAAAAATAAAACAAAGTGTTTTATAGTCAAATGTTGGTACAGTTCCAGGATAATTTTTTTGAAACTTGCAACCATTCCCAATTGATTTGGAGGGCTCTAAAGCCCCTAGGAAAAATGCTAGTATGATGGTTAGATCAATATATAATATGGTATAAACAAAAGAAGGAGGAGAAAAAGATGCTATTTCTGCAAACTATTTTTCTAAGCTTAGAAAACATTACCAGCCTGTTCAAAGGGATTTATAACAGTTGGAATAATGTTTTATATGTCCATTGGCTGGAAAAATCAATCTTTTTAGAGTACTTGAAAAAGGACTTGTATTGGATTAAAATGATTTCTCTGAGTTCTTCCACCATTTGTAATAGATATATATAGCTTAAATATACTCAGGAAAAATGCTAACATAGTGCTTATCTTATATTCTATAAATGAATAATAGGAGGGGTAAGAAGAGCAAGGATTGGAAAAAGAAAGACTCTTAGCTTACAAAAGATTGGTACCTTGTTTGGTAGTATTTATATTGGTTGGAAAAGCTCATAGCATGGTGTCTGACTTTGTATTATATGAACAATGATCTAATAGAGAGAAGAAGGAAAGAGATATATATTACTTTTTAGTCACTTGTATCAATTTATTGTACTGAATGTAAATATGCTGTTGATATATCTTTAATTTTTTTCTGAGATTTTTAGAGCCCTCTGAATTAATTGAAAGTGGTTTCAAGATCTAAAAAAAATCATGTTCCATATTTGCCATCTTCACTTGCATAGTTGCATGTTTTTGTTGTAATAAATTTCTATGTTTCTTTGGCAGGGTCCTGATTTTTATCTGTGTGTTTTTGAGTCCTATGAATATAATGGGAATGTCTTTGGAATGTAAAAAAAATCCTATCATAAAATGTGAGATGGTCACTTGCTTTTTCTTATTTATTTATTTTTTGGCTTATTTTAACTGCCATTTTCTTTAAATTTGAGTTGTGGCATTTTATTAGATCTATCTACAATCTTTCATCATTGTTTTAGCAAAAACATTGTTGGCAATTGTAATTATAATTACTATAAAGACTTTCTAATATTCATATAATATTCAATCAATATATTATTTCATTGAATTTACATACAAGTTTATTTATATTTCACTACTATTTGTTTTCAACTAGACAATGTTTTATAAAATGCATCTCCATCAAGGCACATCTGAATGTTTTCAATCATATTAGCCACTATAACTCAGACTAACCATGACTTCAATTACATTTTTGTTCTCAAATATGGCTTAGACAATGTGCTACAAAGAGTATGATGTAGTGGACATTTCTGATAAGCAACATACTTAATTTGCAATCTCATGATTCAAATTGCATCTTGTTCCTTATCTGTTCTGCCATGCTACATTCCAGTACCATTCCCATCTGCCATATTAATTACTATATATCACTGGTCAAACTGAAACTGAGTACCTGATCATTTTCAAATACAAGTGGCATGGCCTCAAGACTGCCTGAATTCTGAAGAAAGATGTAAAGGCCCCAGCTGTCATTCTCACATGGAATGTGGGAGAGTGGCAGGTATATCACAAATTGCATTCTATGTTGTCTGGTATAACAAATTAAAATGTAGAAACACAAGACATTGTGGGAGATAGCAGCTATTATTAATGAAACAACAAAGCATCAACTAGATGCTATCAGAGAAGACCTGGGGGATAATGCTGATATCCTTCCAGATGATGAAGAATACTATGAAAGGGAATAGACCCTCAAACAGGCAATATCTGGATGCCAACCTGGATGAAGAAGAAGGAGTGTACAATAGAAGATCTGAAGATGGTATGAATTACTTAGGGAAGGGTTCCAGTACTGCATAATGAGTGGGAGAGATTGGCAGTGCAGGTGTGATGTTGTTAATAAACTGAATGAGTTCCTTCTGTGTGATGCATTGTACATACAACTACTAACCAAGGTAAAAAAGGGACCAAAATATTGAATATCAAGCAGCAAGAATTATAATTTGTTTTGTGTGTTTCAAATAGTATTGATGAATCAACAAATATTTGTCTACATTATAGCAGTTTGGATATGTTGAAATCAGCTATTCAAGTCATTGTGAACACAAGGAATACCATAATTTATGCTGTAGGACGTGTTCTGAATGGGTTAAAGAGATGGAGGATGGCATCTAAATGGTAGAAAACAATAGCAACACCAAGTTCACCTCACCATGCCTGTTAGTATGTGGTGAAATATAGCATTTTACCACCTGTAAATGATATGAACATCATGTTTGTAGTGTTTTCAGCTGTCTAGACACCTCAGCACATGCCATATGAACCACCATGAACACCATGAACACCATGTTCACCAATGTTTGTGATATTCATACCTGTCAGTACAGAGTAAAATATGATGTCCTAATACCTGTGGACAACCTGAACACCATGTTTGCAAGTGTTCTTGATGTCCACAGCTGTTTAGGTGTCACAGAACATGCTGTCTGAACAGTGGTGAACACCACAAACATTATGTTTGCTAGTATTTATAATGTTTGTACCTGTCAGTACAGGGTGAAATATGGCACTCTAACATCTGTGGACAACATGAACACCATGTTTTCAAGTGTTCTTAATATCTGCAGCTGTTTAAATGCCTCAGAGCATGCCATTCAAACAGTGGCAAACACTACAAACATTATGTTCACTGGTGTTTATATGTAGTGTTCATACCTGTCAGTATAGAAAGAAATATGGTGTCCCAATATTTGTGGGCCACACAAACACCTTGTTTGCTCATGTTTATGATGTTCACAGCTGTCTTGGTGCATTAAAACCATTATGGAAGGTATTTGTAATCACCCCTGCTGAAACAACCCTTGAGCTTTGGCTCTTAGGCTATTCACTAGACCTCCTAGACCATGGGGGGACTGAGTTGGTATGCTAAACTCAAGAAAAAAACTCCAGGAGAACCAGACTGGATTTCCTGGCTTAAATTCAGGCTTTATATACCATTTTACATGTGTGTAACTATTGTACTCTAATCTAGAGATTGTACATGAGGAGGGCAAAGGGAACACTGCCTGGGACAGCCTGGTAGTGGAATGGAAGCATCAGAATTGAGGGAAATGAATAGCAGGAGGAGAACATAAGGGGGTAGTTGAATATGCAACAAATATGTGAAATAGATATAGTGCAGCATGGTGTGGTAGAATGGAAGGCATAGCCTCTAGGGGTCTAGAGTTCATGTAGAAGAATATGCAGATAATGTATGTAGAATGGAGAGATTCCATCTAGAGATCTGGGGTGGTAACCTATACAAAGGTGTATGATGGACATTAGGATAAAAGTGTAACAAAGTTGGTAGTAAAGTGTAGGATAAGGTGAGATTAGGTTAAGAGTGCACAAAAGTGTAGTAAAGTCTAACATCTGACTAACACTAATCAAAGTGTAGCCAAAGTGTAGTCAACTTTGGTAATGAAAAGTATAGTTATAGTATGACTGACCCTAGTCAAAGTGTAGTCACTTTGGTAGTGAAAAAGTATAATCTTGTAACAGATATCAGATGCACCATCAATCCATAGTAAACACATGGCACTACATAGTTCATCATCTTCATCTGTTTTAGCATTGCAACTATTTGAATGAAATGAAATAAGATAATGCAACTTTTCATGTCATTCTGTCTTTGATGTAAAGTGGCTAAAAATATAGCATGGCTCATATATTCAAGTTCATTGGTTCATGGCACATTTCATATTCAAA
Organism: Tylopilus vinaceipallidus; assembly: GCA_038089215.1. NCBI lineage: Eukaryota > Fungi > Basidiomycota > Agaricomycetes > Boletales > Boletaceae > Tylopilus > Tylopilus vinaceipallidus. The sequence continues at coordinate 7,315 of JBBPKK010001053.1, read as the reverse complement.
TGTGTAATGCTTAATAACCCACTACCAGCATCTAGTGTGGCTTAGGCTTTGGGTCATATGAGAAGAGTGCTTGAAGGGAGTTGTCGTTAATGGGTGTGAGGCTCCTAGATAGTGGGGAGATTGCCACAAGAACTTGACTAGTTCTTGGGGCGTTGCATTCAACTATATATACATACATCTTGTTTGTACCTATTGACTACATGGTCTGTGCATATAAGGTACTATCATAGATACATAAGGTGGGAACCGTTCCTGGTTCCTTACTATATAAGTACTAATGAGGGGTTCTAGGCCTACATGCGGCATCCTCATGTGTCTATGTCATAGATAAGGTTGTTCTAGACCTATGATGTCATATATGATGTCATCATCTTATGTACTTGGCCTTCCTGTGGCCTGGACCTTCGTCCTTTGTGACTTTAGACCTTAGCTAAGTCTTTATTCATACCCATAACTTAGGGTTCTACAGCAACTTGGCTGTGAGTCCATAACAAAATGTATCCATGTATCATAATCCTATTCATTACAAAATCTGATTGAAATTATGCTCTTTCCAACACTGTTCTGTGTTATAATTACACAGTGTGTTCATGTGTTCAGCTATTAGAAAATGCCATGGGTGCCTATCATTCCAATAATATAAATAGATTCATTTTTCCAGAGCCATAGAGGATACCAATAGACATATAAAACACTGTCCTGACTGTTATAAAGGCCTCTAAACAGGATGGTAATGTTTTTTAAACTAGCATTTTTCCTAGGGGTCTTATAGTCTCCTGAATTGATTGGGAATGGTTACAAGTTCCAGAAAAATCACTCTGATGCTATACCAACATGTGATCATAAAAACACCTTGTTTGATTTTTATCTCAAAAACCTGACCACCAATTTTTATGATTAGGGGCTCATGGTGATCTTGGAGGTCAGCCCTACATTATGGTATAGTTTTCTAATGATTTAGAATGGACTCAATTTGTATTATAATTTTAATAAGGGTGTTAAATGCATCCTTTTCTGTGTAATGTGTTGTATATACAACTACTAACCAACATAAAAGAGGGGCTAAAATATCAAGTATCAAATATTAAATATCAAGCAGTGAGGACTATAATCTGTTTTTTGTATTCCAAACAGTATTGATAAATTGAAAAACATTATCTGAATCATAGCCATTTGAATATGTTGACATTGGCTGTTTAGGCTGTTGTGAACAACCAAACCAATGTTTCTAAGCTCCTGCCACCACCATTTAATACTGTGGAATCCAATTGTTTCTCATTTGAACAATAGAGTTTCTGACCTGTGTGGTGTGGATCACTATAACCATGTGCAACTCAACAAACTATATAATTGGCCTTTGTAGTGCCCTTCTCAGAGAGTCTCTCTGCCTTACACACCTTTCCATAACCTGCTAATTCAACATCAGACATGTACATGTGTTATACTGGTGTCTATGATGGCAACACCCTCCTACTCACCTTGAGGTTGGAGTACATGGAGGCAATGGCTCTCCTGCACACCACATGTCATTCTGAGGACATTGCTGACTGAAAAACCTTCCCATCAGTCATTGGTGAGAGCTCATTTCTGGTCATCCACAGGGAAGACCTCATGCTCATTCTCCATTTCTATAGTGGTCTACCACACTCCAAAGAATGGATACAAATGGTGTGATCCCCCCCAGAAGACATTAAAACTGGGTGATAGGCAAGTTATTGATATACCCTTCCAGAAGCACTATTTATCACAACATTTTCAGCATTTCCCTAAGGTCTAAAGGGCCTGAAAGTGTCACAATCTGTGAGAACAAGTGACTCTAAAGCCCCAGGTTCTGGAAAGGTTGCATTGAGTGCATTCAATGGTGTGCTGAGACAGCAGAGGTGCAATGCCCAGTCATATATCAAGCTATGCTCTGACATGTTGATATCTCAGATTTCCCTCTCTATCTGGTGGTATGATCAGCACTACCCCAAGCTCCTGTCAGCCACACAGTGAGTGCCACAGTGATGGTATGTTGTTGCTGGCATAATTAATGCTGACAGGACTATGGCCATGATGACATGTGATAAGTTGGTGCACAGCAAGGAACAGAGTGAGGTCAACCTGGAAGTTGTTGTCAGTGAGTTGCCATTCATCCACATCAATTCTCATGTCAATAACCACAATGAGCAGGCATGATCACTGTCAGGCAGGTGGTGGTTCAACAGGGGAGTGTGACTGGGATTGCATCACAGATACTGGGTTCATTGTCTAATCAGGGCCAGATGTTCAGAAAGACATTGGAGGTAATGTTTTCAGTGTGATTCAGTTAATCTGGCACTGATGGAATGCTTGCAGCATGCAAATAGTCTCAGCCCTGCTCAGAGAGCATCCTTCTGAGTCTCTTGCTGGAGGTGCTCTTGTTAATTGGCAATTATGCCAACTTAGAAACACTATGGACATTGAGTGTGGTCCATTCTGATTTGAACCATCAGCTCAAAAAGGAGCTTGCAATCACCCCTGACCCACTGTCTCTGTCTAATGTGCAATGTTGCCTGGCATGAGTTCCAGAAATGTATGAATACATGATGCCAGGTTGGAATGTCAAGTTGGTTGAGCCATTGTCCTGTCAGTGTGCCATCCACATCTACAGACAGATTGTAATGCAGTTCAGTGACTTGGTGCAGATGGCTGCTAGATGGGGTACTTGGGATGTTTTCAGCATCACTGAGTCTCTTTGATTCCATGTTCAGTGTGATTTGCCAATCATGTGAATCCCACATGTCAACAAAATCATGCTTTGGTAACTGGAGACATTCCTCTGGCACCTCAGATGGCTCAAAGTGCTGCACATCATGGTGTGTGGCCAATATTTGAATGACAGATCTAAGAAGACAGAAGAAGGGCTTCTCTGTGGGCTGGAGGCACAATGTGAGGCATGGGGTATCATGTGGAACACTGTGAAGAGCAACACTGTCATTGAAAGATAACTTGTTTTGTATATCACATGTATAGCACACAAATTATTACCTGGTTTTCTTTCCTTGCATACATACTGAGAGGAAGGCTGAACAAAGAAAGGAAAGTATTTCAATGGAAAGAGAAAGAGAAAGAGAGTAGTACTTGGGCTAAATGCTCTATGAGTAAGGTACAGCTTGGTGCAAGCAATTCCAACTGGTATTGTGAGTAGTACTACAAGCACCAAAATCTAAAGCAGTGATTACCATGAGCTGTTTGCTGCATACTAAACAGTCTTGACAAGTTTAAAAACATTGTCCTGACTGTGGTGAAGAGGACAGACACCATGTTTGCCCTATTATGAAGGTGTTTGTATTGTTCACAGCTATTTAGATGCCTTGTTATAAGCCATGCAAACACTATGAATACTATGTTTATTAGCATTCTAGGTGACCTAGATGCCTTGTTATGGGCCATGCAAATAGTTGTGAACACTGCCAACACCATGTTTGCCAGTGTTTGCAGCTGTCTAGATGCTTTGTTATATGCCCTGTGAACAGTCATGAATACCATGTTCCCTGGTGTTCATGGTGTTCAAGATTGTTTGTCACTAATATGACAACATTGTTCAACACACCTTTAATACCTGCTCAAGACATGCAGCACCCTCATAAGCTGGTCTTCCATGCTATTCCATGTCAGTTGCAAAGCAACATCAAAATACCCACTATGTAAAGGTGCCAATGGGTTGCAAGTGGCTTACTATGTACCAGAGCCATGTAATCATGCCACACATTTTATACCCTCCATACAACCATCCAATGAAAATAATATGTAAAGTCATGGAGACAATCTGATCATTTTGCTTTTACTATATAACACTCACATTTATGTCTCTACCTCAAGGCCAAATAATTACATGCATATATAATGCCCTGCATGCAAACAAATTTCCTTGTCCTTCCTTACAATGAGCCAAGTACATGTCCTGCCTGGCACAGTTGCCTTGTTCCCATGCACTTTTATTTACTTTCACCTGATCAGACCTTCATTGATGTATGTCAATGGTACCAAAATCCCCTATCTCAGTGGTGACCTCTATTTCACAGGATCATGCCAAGCAGCTTTTAGCCCACAATATTTCCACAATGCAGGAGATATGTCATTTGATACTAACTGATGGGCTGGGGGTCATGCAGGGCAACATCATCACACTGTCCATCATGTATGGAGTATCAATGTTTCTCAGTGTTAGTGAATTGTCCATTTATTATGTACCATGCTTCATCTCTGCTCATGATCCTATGACAGATTCTTTCCAGGGAATCAAATAAGCATGTAAAGCATCTCACAGGTCATGATTTCTGTGCAAATGGAGATGGGATGGATTGGTTCAAGAATAGCATCCCCCAGTATCCCACATTCAAGGAACTGGGTTATGAAATGGCTACAGAACAGGAATATGCTGATTTCTGATGCTCACCACTGTTGAACCTATCAGAAATGCTATCAGAAGATCTGGAATCTATGCATGGTATGGTTCACTGAGATGGCTAGGATGCTACAGTAGAGGGAAGGCTAGGTGACCTCAATAATAGCAGGTCAGCTATGTTGAATTAGAATCTCAAGGCAATTAATTTTGATCATGCAAGCTCAAAGGATCAGCAAGAAACTGGTGATATAGTTATGAATGAAGTCATGATTGATAAAAGTGAAAACAATCAACATCATCCCATTGATCAAATAATGATACCTGGCACAGATGACAAGATCACCTTTGTTCCACTCAATCAGGATCAGATCTACTCACAGGCCATTAGTGCTGTTGTTGAAATCACTGAAATGGAAACCCTTCTTTCAGGTATGATAATTGAAAATGCCTGTCAGATACATTTCTGATTTCTTGGGTGCTGTGTGATATAACATAGCTAGAATGTGCAGTGTCACACACCAACCTCAATCACACTCATCTCTCATTGATTCAGGAAAGAGTCACCCAGCATCTCCGTGAGAGATTATATATGATGATTCATTCACATTCAGTAAGTAGAGAAATCCTGAATGCTGTCTGGCCATATATTATGTTTATTGTGATCCTATGAACAGATACACCTTATACCTGGTCAGTGCTCTGTTAAGCATTTCATAGTTCCAAACCAAATGTTTGTCATTTGAAAAGGATGCCAGTGCTCCTCCAAATCATATGGGATGCCTATTTCAAGTGCATGCAATACCACACATATGAAACACTGCTGCTTGCAGGTTGTATCCAGCTTGCCATATCCAAAAAGCCTTCTCTGCCTTCATAGTCTGATATTAAAGCTATTGTTCAGCAGATTGGAATCTGTGAGCCCATGGACATGTACAATGATTTGGAAGAGTGACTTCTCAATGTAGCTCATCTGAATGTTGGAATGCACATGGTAGACACTTCAGCTACAGGCATTTTATTCAGGCACTCTTCTGCGAGAGTGGATTGATAAAAGAACTGCTGACAGGCTATCCTAGTATGATATCCCATCCTAGATAGGATACATAGCAATATATATACTATATACTCAGGCAAGCTGGGATGCCACAACTATACCATGTACCTATTTTCTTCATATTCAATTCTTTAGATCACTGAAAATCCTGTTGTATGCACCATCAATGCATAGTAAATACATTCATTATGTGCATCCATTTAACAATGCAGTTCAGGTCTGCTATTTGAATGGAATGATATAATGCCACAAGTGTGATCCAACTTTTCATGTTATCATGTCTTTGATGTAGAACAGCACAGTATATGGCATGGCCCATGCTTTTTTGTTGGTATTCAAGTTTGTTGGTCCATGGTATATTAGTAGTAGTACCATAGAATGGCCCATTTCATATTTTGATTGCATTTGTAGCAATATTCAATTGAAATGATACTCTTGCAAACACTATTGTGTTATAATTACATGTGGACATGTTGATGTGTAAACCTTGCAGAAAATACTGTGTGTACCTATTATTCCAATAATATAAATAGTCTCAAATAGTCCAATGCAACCCTACCCACACACCATACATGCACTTCAATTGCCCATGTGCTCTCCAACCATATTTAATCTTCCTTCCATGTCTAGCAATCTAGCCAAGTAAAAGATAGGCATGCATAGCTTCAAGATCTGTATCCACACATGTACCAAAAGTACTTGCACAAGTGACAGCACAGAAACACCATTATGGCACAAAGAAGGGACATCCTGCCTATGACACACCTCAGCTAGATCAAAACACCCCAACTGTAATTGGAGATGTCTGGGAAATCCATACCTGACAATGAAGTACAATAAAGTACAAGGGCACAGTGCATGCAATGCTACACAAGAGAACCTTTATAGATACCTGCCAAACACACAGTAAAGAAAAATATGATGACAGATACACCATATATATCTTGCAAATATCAGTACCTGACCTCATTTTGAAATATGGCCAAGCCCCATCAACAATGCAATCAGGGTCTGCTCATTTCTTCTCACCAGAAGAGGGCCCCATGGACATAGGTGAAGATGAAATGGGCATAAGTATCAATGGTTCCATGGAAGATGAATCAGCATCTGACTCCATATTTCAGAAGAGTTACTTGATGGGTTATAAAAAGAGCTATTTTGTGGGAATGAAAGCTTGAAGTGAAAGTTTAGACAAGGATCTTGATGACCAGGGCATTAGTTCTGGATCTTCTACACAGGAATTAATATCTGACATCCTCCTTCCTAATTACTTGCTCTTGGAGCATGACAAACCAGAAGGCTCTTATGATACATATCACATTATTTACATTCCAGATCCATCCAGAGCATGCTCTTCTCTAGCAACAACCCAGTCAGACCTTACGTACACAAACCACATTGTACCAAAACATTCATATCAGAAAATGGCCAAACCACTCAGCAATTATGTATTCTTCTGAAAGAATGTTCAAGAAGGAGAAGAGGGCCAGCCTCACATTGAGGGACCAAAGGTATTGGTGAAATTGTCCAAATGGGTATGTGAGTTTGTTGCATGAATGAAAAACTCATCTAATTGAATTAAACATTGCCAGCTTTGGATCATGCACAGATTGTCTGTCCCTACAAGTGGTGGCATGAAATACCTCAATGTTTCATACATGGAGTGATCAGTGTTCAGAAACCTGGTTCTCAATGCATTGGAACAAATGTTGCATGGTGCACTTTTAGTCTATGACTATGTCCTTGGTGGCACAGATTATACCAATGATTTTGTGTATATTGATATGCTGTTAAACTCAGGTGATGGACTCAGGGTAACTCTGGAGGTCTGGATTTGAGGGGGTCAGACAGGACTTGGCTTCATCTTATGTGGTGTGCCCTTGCTTGACTTG
>JBBPKK010001052.1:0-12479 GCA_038089215.1 Tylopilus vinaceipallidus | reverse complement strand
ATGTACAAACATGCTGTATGGTATATATACTTGAATATGACGACCCAAGGACCTCAGTTAAGTCCTTGTGGCTATTCCCCATAATCTTAGCTCCTATAAGCCTAGTGAACAGAGTAGCCTGAGCCACATCTAGTACTGGTTTTGGGTTGCACTACATTAGGACTTAACTCCTTTCCACTCACCCTACTCTATCGCGCCTGGCAGAGCCTATCTGCTAAAACATAGCCGGACCCGAGGCTTATACGGGACCTTCACCTTCTTGGGCACCCCCTTGATTTTTAAGTAGCCACTCTCTATACGAGAGGATAGTCTCTTAGCAAATTAGTCGCGGAGAAGTCCGTAGCCTCGAGAGGCTTTAAAGTGTTTAAACACCGCGGCACCACCCCCCTTTTCTTCTATTGCCGAAAGGCATGTCCACGTGAGGCACATTTATTCTAGTTGAACGTAGTACCATCAGCAGCTGGTGCAAGAGCAGTCTTGTGCCCACCAGTTGTTGATTACGAGAAGTCAGGAAGGCTATTGGCCTGATTCTCCAACGGTCGAGCGTGACTAGCCCTCCCGTTTTTAGTACAAAAGGATGCTAAGGGTTGCCCACCCTACCCAAACTCTCGACTGGGAAGCCGGTCAAATTCAAGTACGAGTAAAGGTCGAACCGGTAGACGAACCGGAATACGAATTTGACCCCAACGACCAGGTAACGGTCAAAGTTGAAGAAGAGGAGATAGACCTCGCTCTTCTCAAGCCACTCCCACTCCCCGACGCCCAGGCCTTTTTCCCTGCGGAGCGTCGCTACGAGTACACCCCCCCTGTGGTAAAGAAACAGGCAAGGTTTGACTTAGGAGCCAACGGGCAACTAGTCCAACACTTTTACGTACCCCGCGCCAAACCGTACGGCACACCAAGAAGACTCCAACAGGAGCAAACAAGGAAGTCGCTTAGAGAAAAGCGCAACAGGCCATACGATCCACGGCCAAAGGTTTTGAGTAGGAAGTAGTCAGTACTACTTAAAACAAAATTTCCGAATCAACCGAATCTATTCCCCCGTCTCCGAAAAGAATGGACTATGGGCAACAGATCCTTGATTTGCAGGTCCTGCTGGCGGGACTACAAAACCAATTGGCCGCAGCTGAAGCCCGAGCTGCCGCCGCAGAAGCAAAGGCAAACACTGCCGAAGTAACGGCACGAGGACCTCACACGGAGGTCAAAGTAACAAAAAAGGTCGACCCGATCCCAGATCCAGGGTCGTTCAACGGTGACTACTCCCGTTTCGATGAGTGGTGGATAAAAATGCAGGTTTACCTGCAAATGAACCAAGAGACCTTCGGGTCCAAAAAGGAAGTTACCCTGGCAGTCCTGTCCCAGATCGGCTCAGGAAAAGAAGGGGACAAAAACGGAGCGGGCGAATGGGCCCGTTACCACATAGAAACAAAGCTCGCCTCGAATGAATGGTGGGCAGTAAAGGACTTGGAGCAGGAACTTTCCCACCGCTTCAGGTCAGCGACAAGACAGGGAAAGGCCCTGAGAGATCTCCAGACTCTCAAACAAGGAACCAGGCAGACTGAGGCCTTCTTAACTCAGTGGGAAACTCTGTACCGACAGTCAGGTATAGATGAGGTGATGGGTGTACACCTCCTAGTAAAAAACGCCCGAGAGGAGATAGTACGACACATCTCCCTCAATCTCCATGGGGATGACGCCCCCACCAATCTCGCTGACTGGATCGGCCAAGTAAGGAACGTAGGAAACGCGTTTGAACAATTCGAGTTAGCCCGCCGCTCGAACAACAAATGGGGCAACAATGCATCCGCCGGCCCGTCCAACCGGCGTGATCCTAACGCTATGGACATCGACGCTGCCCGAAAGGGTAAGTGCTTTAACTGCGGGGGCGATCACTTCGTCAAGGACTGCAAGAAGGCTAAGACGCCTTGTAGTGAATGCAAGTTCCTTGGGGGAGGGCATCGAAAGGATTGCTCAAAGAGAAGCAAACCTCGCAAGACTCGCGCTGCTCAAAAGGAGGGTAGCAGCGATAGCGATTCGGACCGCGAAAGTAATCATGTCCGAACTAGCCGCAAAGGGAAGGCTAGAGAAAACCCGAAGTCCATAAATGAAATGGGATTCGAAGAGGCGAAAGCCTATTTTACAGACGTTCTAAACGCCAAGGCAAAAGAGGCCAAGGCGGGAAAAGAATAGGGCACATAACCAATCAGGGTGGTTGTGTTGCCAAGGACTATTTCGGACATATACAAGTAAAACCCAAAAATACGTATTTTGATGTACTACTAACCGATGAAGAATCGGTAACTTATTTCGACGATATTACTGAAGCCACGACTCAGGAAGAGCCTGAGCGCGCCAGACGGGAATCCGGGCTTAATTTGGCAAAAACAAAAGAAAAAACAAAAGAAATCCCTGATAGGATCGTCATCCGCTCCGTGACGAACACCGAGATACGATTAGGAGTACAGGTGGCACCGGCCACACAAAAGAAACGGATGATGAGCGAAGAAGCTCTCCTCGATAGCGGAGCCAATGGAATCTTCATAGACAAGGCATGGGCACAAAAGAACGAGATACCCATGAAGAGGCTGGAACGGCCCATCCCAGTATTCAACGTGGATGGAACCAAAAATAGTGCCGGAAACATTACGCACACTGCCTCCCTCATTGTAGACTACCAAGGACACCGCGAGACTCTGGAAGCAGAAGTCACCAATCTAGGAAAAGTAAGCATGATATTGGGGTACACCTGGCTAAAGAAGCACAACCCTGAGATCAATTGGAAAACTGGACAAGTGAAACTTACGAAATGTCCAAGGTCATGCTACCTCCTCTCAGAAAGATCGGCCGCTCTCAGAGCCCTTGACGAAGAAGAGCTCACAAGCGCTCCATATGTGTACCATCACATTAAGAAAATGGAGGTTACACCACCTAAAAAGGTAGAAAAGACAGCAGAGGAGCTTGTACCCGAACAGTACCACAAATTTATCGAACTGTTCACCAAAAAAGCTTCCGAGCGAATGCCTATCCGACAAACGTGGGACCACGCCATTGACCTGAAAGAAGGTTTTATTCCAAAAAAGGCGAAAGTATACCCCATGTCCGTAGACGAAAAGGAGGAGGTAAAAGCATTCGTAAAGGAACAGCTAAGAAAAGGGTACATACGACCCTCTAAGTCGCCCCAAACCTCACCAGTCTTCTTCGTTCCGAAAAAGGAAGGAACCAAGAGGATGGTGCAGGACTATCGGTATTTAAATAGCTGGACTATACCAAACGGATATCCGCTGCCCTTAATATCGCAGCTAATCGATCGGCTCAAAGGGGCAAAGAAGTTCACCAAAATGGATTTACGGTGGGGATATAATAATGTACGAATCAAAGAAGGAGACGAATGGAAGGCAGCCTTCATGACCGAAGAAGGAAGTTTCGAGCCAACTGTTATGTTCTTTGGATTAAATAATTCCCCCGCCACGTTCCAAGCCATGATGAACGACATATTTGCCGATATGGAGTCTTTCGTAATAATCTATATGGACGATATCCTTATCTTCACAAAAACAGAAAACCAGAAAGAGCACGACAAAGCCGTTTTGAAAGTATTACAACGGCTCAAGGACAATGACTTATTTATCAAACCAGAAAAATGCTTCTTCTCGGTAGGACAAGTCGAAATGCTGGGAATGGATGTATCCAGCCAAGGGATCAAAATGTCGGATTCAAAGCTCAAAGGAGTACTAGACTGGCCAGTACCTACCACCGTAAAAGGGGTCCGAGGATTCCTGGGTTTGGCCAACTTTTACCGACGATTCATCGACAAGTTTTCCGAATGGGCTAAACCGCTGACCGAGCTAACAAGAAAGGATAAGGCTTGGCGGTGGGGAAGCAAAGAGCAGGGGGCCTTTGATCGGTTAAAGGAAGCCTTTACCAAGGCACCGATCTTGGCTTACCCTGATGAAGAAGTGGAATACCGGTTAGAGTGTGATGCCTCGGCGTTTGCAACGGGGGCAGTACTATCTATTGAAAAGGAAGGAAAATGGCATCCAGTAGCGTTCAGTTCTCACAAGATGACTCCTGAACAAAGGAACTACCCGATAGCCGATAAAGAGATGTTGGCAATAATTTATGCTCTAGAAACATGGCGACACTACCTAGAAGGAGCGTGCCATCAGTTCGAGATCTGGACCGATCATGCGAACTTACAATATTTTATGACCAGCCAAGACCTTAACCGACGACAGGCACGTTGGGCGCAATGGCTATCTCGCTTCAACTACGTATTAGTGAGAAAACCAGGAGCAAGTATGGGTAAAGCTGATTCTCTTTCGAGAAGAGAAGATCACTCCGTGGGAATAAAAGATGACAACAAGGGAATAATACTGATTCCCGAATCTCGTGTTCGAAAAGCAACCGAGATAACCATGGTAGCCTTGGAGGAGGAAGAAATACTCACACACATCCGAGATGCAACCAATCTGTTGAAAGAAACAGAAAGTATTGGAGACCTAAAGGAAGGGCTCCTGTACCACGAAGGACGGATCTTCGTGCCCAACGGGGGTATCCGACAACAGATCATAACCTTATATCATGACTCCACAATTGCAGGACATGGTGGAGCTGAGAAGACCAAGGAGTTGATCTCCCGATATTACACCTGGAAGGGTATGACCGACCAGATAAAAAACTATTGTTCCCGATGCGAAAGATGCAATCGGATGAAACCAACGAACCGGGCGGAGCCTGGGAAGTTGCAACCCCTCCCCGTGCCTAGCGCACCGTGGAAGGAGATCTCCGCCGATTTTATCACGGATCTTCCCGAATCGGACGGACATGATTCTATCTTGGTAGTCGTTGACCGATTCTCTAAAGAAGCTTGCTTTATTCCCACCAATAAAACTATAACAAGTAAGGGAACGGCCAAGCTATACCAAGATCACGTGTGGAAGCATCACGGACTTCCGGACTCTATCGTATCGGATCGAGGGCCGCAGTTCGCCTCGCAGGTCATGGCGGATTTAGCTACATCCCTTCACATCCGCCTTAAATTAAGCACGGCTTTCCACCCACAAACGGATGGGCAAACAGAAAGAATAAATCGCGAGTTACAGCAATATCTACGGTTGTACTGCGCCGAAAAACAAGATCAATGGGCAGAATGGTTGAGCCTGGCCCAGTTTACGTATAACAACCGGCAATCGTCCTCCACAAAAAGGTCGCCTTTTCAGGTAACACGATCTTACGAACCACGAATGGGGATAGAACCGGTAAACACAAAAGCCCCTGCTGTGCAGGACTTCTTAGACGGGATGAGGATGACCCTAGATCAGGTCAGAGAAAATCTGGAAAACAGACGAAAAACCATGAAAGCGCAAGCTGACAAAAGACGGTCAGACGCGCCGGAATACAAGGTCGGCGATTTGGTGTGGCTAAGCACCGAAAACCTTAATCTCCGAGAGACAAGGATTAGCCGAAAGCTGACCGAGCGATGGCTCGGACCTTACAAGGTGATAGAAGCACCTAACGACCGGAATGTCGTAAAACTACAACTACCTAAAGGGATGCGGATCTATCCGGTCATAAACGTGTCCCAAATAAAACCCTATAAAAATCGCCTTGATGGCCAGCCGACATACAAGCCTGGGGCTGTGAAGGTTACAGAAGATGGGAATGAGGAGTTCGAGGTCGAGTATGTCATCGCCTCGTGCATGAAGGGTCGACGTTTGGAGTACCTGGTCCACTGGTTCGGATACAGGGAAGAAGACCGGACATGGGAACCCGCAGAACACCTCACATCAGCGAAGGATGCTGTTGCCGAGTTCCATCGGAAAAACTCTAACGCTCCACGGAAGCTTAACCTTATTGACGTTGATCGTTTCCACGGCCTTTTTAGGCCTTACGACGTATTTACCGTCTGTGATCCTATTTGGAATCGTCTGGAATCCGATTCTTAGGTGGGGGGTAATGTTACAATTTGCCCTATGCTGCCAGTATCACGACACTTAGACTTATTTCTTTAACGAGCACGTGACCGTGAGACTTAGCACATGACTAGTTCACGTGACGACCGGCTTGGAGGGATCCGAGCTGTCCGGATGTCAGGCACGCACGTGGTAGGGGCCTAGACCCTTATCTGCCTCGTGTATTTAATCTCCGCGCCTCGAGGCGCTTATCTTTGATCGCCGCACCTCATGGTGCTCTAGACCGCCTCATGCAGGCACAGTCTCCCACGAGACGTCATTATGATATCATCTTTCTCTCACGTTATGTCATACTATGTAGATACGCACGGACCAGTAGTCAATATGTACAAACATGTCCCTATGGTATATATACTTGAATGTTATCGCCCAAGGACCTCAGTTAAGTCCTTGTGGCTATTCCCCTCAATCTTAGCTCCTATAAGCCTAGTATCAGAGTAGCCTGAGCCAAGTCTAGTACTGGTTTTGGGTTGCGCTACATTGCCAAGCCTGGCTCTTTTTTGTCCAATCATGCCTTCATTTCCAATGCACCAGGTTCATCCCACAATTCAACACTGACTATTACATTCACATCACTGCTACATGGACACCCACAACCTTGCCCATAAGCATGTCCTTTTCTCTTCTTCCCACTGGATGGTGCTTCCCCCACCTTCCCTTTGAACATGGATGATGCCTCAGCAACCATCCTCACCTCAACCCCCACAAACCCTTGTCATCAACATTGAGATGCACACCTCTTTGCATCCTCAGAACAGGTCCTCCACATGACACATATCCCACATGCTGAGCTCATCGCCATACCTTCCCCCAGACAAGCATGATGACTTTCTGCTCAAGATTGAGTACACCATTGCACACATACTCACTTTTTTCAGACACCTCTTGCAAGAGTGTTGTCATGAGTAAGAGCAAGCAACAACAGAGGCAGATTTCAAGGTCAAAAGGACAAGCTTGTTTGGTGAGGCAGAGACAGATGTATGCCCATTGTTATGATTTGCCCTATGGCCCATTGCTTCGGCATTGTTATATTTTCTCTGTTTATTCTTCTTCCCTTGATTTCCCCTTTGACTTTATGTACACTTATCCATCCTAGCACTTATCTTCATTGTCCTCAAAACCCTCTGGTTTGTCCTCATCCATACTTTGTGTCTTTCCCTCTCCCTCTTCCTTCTCATCACATGGCACAATGGCTGTGCCATTCCCTAACTACCATTTTGTTCCATCAGAACATTCTAATGCTGTGGACACCACCCCAACGGTTCTTATTGTTTCCAATGCTTCTCTGCAGCATCTCCCTTTTTATATTGTTCCCATACTTGCCCTAAAATACACAGGATGTATATATAGACTATGGATTAGCTTGGGGAATCCCCAGCTAAATCTGTGCAATCATATGTAGTGTTTCGGCATTCTTTGAGTGATTGGCCTGCAATCCCTCTTAGTATTCCTCTCAAGGCAAATGACAGTAGCTCTGCGTTAGTGAGCAACTTGTGAACATGTAGACTGTGTATTGCTTCACCTTACAGCTTGCACTATGTTGTACCTAGCGTAACAGGCATGGTATCACAATGTTCTTAAACTTATTTACACACATGACTGTGAGACTTAGCACATGACTGGTTCATGTGACAACTGGCTACAGAGGGATCCAAGCTGTCCAGTGTCAGGCACACACATGGTAGGGGCTAGACCCTTATCTGCCTCATGTATTTAATTACCACACCTCGTTGCACTTATCTTTGATCGCTGCGCCTCATGGCACTCTAGACTGCCTCATGACAGGCACAGTCTCCCATGAGATGTCATTATGATATCATACTCTCTCATGTTATGTCATACCTATGTAGATATGCATGGACCAGTAGTCAATAGCTACAAACATGCTGTATGGTATATATACTTGAATGATACTGCCCAAGGACCTTAGTTAAGTCCTTGTGGCTATTCCCCATAATCTTAGCTCTTATAAGCCTGAAGTCAGAGTAGCCTGAGCCATGTCTAGTGCTGGTTTTGGGTTGTGCTACACCCATAACCTTGGTGTGATGTATGCATAATGTATACATCTGGTGTAGATATTCCTAGGTAAACCATGCTGTAGTGTGACTTTAATGCAACAAACCATGGTAGTTTCCATCCATCAGTTGATGCAATCAGTTAGCAGCTGAGTGATGCAGGAGCCAGTTTGAAGTGATGCATTACTTACTCAACAAAATGATACAGTAGTACTGTACTGATCACATATAGTGCATAACAATTATGCATTACTTTTGCTTACATAGACTCTACTAGTGTCAGTAGGTATACTATACATTACTTGGACCAGCTGCTTTACTATTGAAGAATAATGCATAACATTAATGCATTACTTAAGCTAGCTGTTGCATTATTGAAAGTAATGCATCAACAAATAGTATTACTTCCTAGAGCAAAAGATGCATGACATTAATGCATTACTTGGACCAGCTACTGCATTGTTGAATGTAATGCATTGCCTGATGGAAAGTAATGCATCAACAAGTAGTATTACTTCCTAGAGCAAATGATGCATGATATTAATGCATTACTTGGACCAGCTACTGCATTGTTGAAAGTGATGTATTGCCTGACATATAATATACTAGTTTAAATGTGATACACTAATATTTGATCCTGTGATGTCCATGACTCACTGACATACTAATGCATTACCTGCACTTGTCTGGTCATGACTACCACCCATAATACAACATGATCTGAACAATAATGCATGCCTTGAATGCAATACAATCTAATGGTATTAGTAGTGTAATCCAAATGTGATGCATTATTGCCTTGGATGGTGTGATACAACCTGATAATCTTGCATTACAATAATGCATCACTTTGCTTATTAAGGTTGTTCAACTAATTGGCAGTAAATAGAAAGGCCATCTCTTTCTACTGGTAGTCACATACCAGAAATAACATGAATCCCATTGCATGTATATATGAATTGACCACAGTGTGAAATGTGGGTGCATCATTTAGTGTAGCACACAAGTGCATGCACAGCTACCAACATTGTAGGCACAGAGAAATGCCAGTAGATGGGAGATATCTGGCCTTGCCAGGTCTGGGGACCCTGCTGGTGACCTCTGGTGACCTCGCATAAGCACAAGCAAGGTCACCACACCAGTACATACCCTCCACCTGGAGTGAGAGTTGGCAAAGGGGGGGTATGCTGACATGCCATGTGCCCCCTGTCAAGCCCAGTCCCTTGCTCATGCTGTCAGCTGGTGTCAAGGGCCCAGATGTCCATATGGGATGTATCATGTGCTCCAAGAGATGTGACTCCAAATGTGAGGTGGCATGTGAGCCAGGAGGGTTTCCACTCACCACAATGCCATGCTCACCCTGTCCTGCGATCCAGCTGACACACCATCACTGTGGCATCCAGTCAGTCCACTCTATCCTCGATTTTCATGCAGAAACAACAAGATGTACAGACAGAACAGTGAGTGTTTTCTCTCCATTCTGTCCATTCTGTCCATTCTATGCCACTGTGCCATTACTGATTCCTCTCTTTTCAGTGCTTTCTATGCCTCCAAATGAGGCCATTCAAAGATTCCAACTGCCTCTTGTCCTGGCTGTCTGTTTGCCCACCCCACCCTGCCCCACCTCAATTGATACTGCTTGCAAATGATTCCCACTGGTCAGTCTCACCCAAAGGTTTCCTCCTCCAAGATAACCATATATATGTCCCCAATGCCAATGATCTCCAGCTCCAAGTGCTCCAAGCCTTCCATGATCACCCAACTGTGGGACACTTTGGACAAAATCAAACCCTCAAGCTGATCCACAGGGAATATACCTGGCCCAGTATATGAACACTGGTAAAGGACTATGTTAGCTCCTGCACCTCCTGTGCCCATGCTAAGGTCCCAAGACATTGCCCATATGGACTCCTGAAGCAGCTTCCAGTTCCAGAGAAGCCTTGGAATTCAATCTTGATGGATTTCATTGAGCAGCTCCTGTCCTCTGATAGTTTCACTGCCATCCTGGTAGTTATCAACAGATTATCCAAGCAAGCAATATTCATCCCCACCTATGACACTGTCACCTCCATCAACCTAGCCAAGTTGTTCCTGATTCATGTATTCTCTAAGCATGGAGTCCCATCCCATATCACCTCTGATCAGGGCTCTGAGTTCATGTCCCATTTATTCCACTCCTTAGGCAAGGCACTCAACATGTGCCTTCACTTCACCTTCAGGTATCACCTGGAGGGGGATGGACAGACAGAATGCACTAACCAGACATTGAAACAGTATCTGTGAATTTACTGCAACTACCAACAGGACAACTGGTTGGACCTTCTCCCCTTGCCAAATTTGCCTACAACAATGCACTAAGCACTACCACAGGTGTCTCACCCTTCTTTGCAAACAAAGGGTACCACCCCAACTTCTCTGTTCACTCCAATTGCCCCCTCACTTCCTCTGCTGCATCGACCTATGTTACAGACTTAGATGAACTCCATGAGTTCCTCCAAATGGAGATGTTGGAAGCACAGAAGTGATATCAAGGTCCTACTGATGCTAAGCACAGTCCAGCACTGGACTTCAAGATTGGAGACCTGGTATATGTCAAGGCAAAGTATTTCCATTTCACAAGGCCATCCAAGAAGCTTTTGGAGAAAAACCTCAGACCATTTCTGATAATTGCCCACCCTGGTTCCCACTCATTTACATTACATTTTCCTGATTCACTTCAATCCATTCACCCCATCTTCCATGTTTCCCAGCTAGAACCTTCTGTTCTGAACACTAGAACACTGATTCCAACCTCTGCCACCTCTGATCAAGGTTGATGGAGAACCTAAGTACAAGATTGCAGAGATCCTAGACTCCAAGATCAATCAAAGAAGGCATCACTGCCAACTTCTGTACCTAGTATGATGGCTCAGATATGAGGGCACTGATGATGAAACCTCCTGGCTATTAGCCACAGAGTTAGGCAACACAAAGGATCTCATCTCAGACTTCCATTGGAGGTATCCAGACAAGTCCAGACCACTGTTAACACTCTAGCATGCCATTTCTGATATTGCTCTCCTTTTCACCCTTTTGTTTGCATTATCTTAGATTTCACTCTGATTCCAACTCCAAGCTCCTCCCTATTGACTTCTATTTACATTAGTCTATGTCAGGGTCAGGCCATCAGGCTCTGACCTCTGACCCCTTTCCATCCATATCCTTGTTGTCACTCTCCTCCTCATCCTCTGCTTGCACCCTGGCTTTGGATGTCCCTGCTCCCACTCCTGCCTGCACTTCCCTCATCTCAAACACTCTTTCCTGATCCTCTGTGAGCACTACAAGGTGCTCAAGAGCCTCTGTGACCCAGAGCAACACCCAGTGGTGCACCCCTTTGTGTTACATTTCCTTCACCTCTTCTTCATTCCCTTTTTCCCCCTCCAATTATACGTACACTCATCCCTTTTGGGGCTTATCCTATTTGCTCTCAGAATCCTCTGGTTCACCCTTATCCACTTAGTATGCCTATCCCTTTCCTTCTTGATTCTCATTGCATGGCATATTGGCTATGCCATCTCCTAGTTACTATCTCTTCCATCAGAACATTCTGATGCTGCAGAAACTGCCCCAACAGCTCTTACTGTTTCCAATGCTTCTCTGCAGCATCCTCCCTTTTTGTCTTGCTTTCCTACACCCCTAAAGTACACTGGATGTATATAAGGACTATGGACTAGCTTGGGGAATCCCCAGCTAAATCTGTGCAATCATATGTAGTATTCTAGCATTCTTTGAGTGATTGGCCTGCAATCCCTCTTAGTATTCCTTCCATGGCAAATGATTAGCTCTATGTAGTGAGCAACTTGTGAGCATGAAGACTTCATATTACTTCACTTAACAGCTTGTACTACATTGTACCTTGCATAACACTTTGTCTGTGGTGGCCCTTGAAGGCCCTGCCTTCCTTGTAATCTCCACTATGAGGCAGAGCCACTTCCTCTTCTCTTGGGGCATTTCCTCTTCCCCCCACTTGCATGGTAGGTGGGCCCTTGCACACTCCAAGCATGTGGTCCCCTTTGTGCCTGCTGGAGGTGGCAGGCAGTCCAACCCCCACACTCTGCATCACTTGCACAGCTCCTCTGACATCACCTTGTGTTTCTTCTGCACGCTTTTCCAAGCATGCTCTGTCTCTGATTCAGAGAGCTTGATGATTTCCTAGTTTGGATGTTAGTTATGCCACCCAGTGCAACCAACCACTCACCCTATCCTCCTCCACACCTTGCTCCCTTCCCTGTGTGCTCTCCATGGCCTGTTGGCACCTCTCATCCTTGGCCACCCTCTTTTTCGTCTCTGCCTTGGCTACCCCCCTCTTCCTCTGAGCCTTCTTCTCCACTGCCTTCCTCTGACATTCAGCCTCCTCTGCCTCATGATGCACTTTCTCTTCCACCTCATGCTGTGCTCTCACTGCCCTCTCCACCTCCCTGTGCTGCACCAGCTGCTTGAGCTGGGCCTGGAG